>JAODAL010038076.1:0-39640 GCA_025379985.1 Phyllomedusa bahiana
AAGAATGGGCCAGGGCCCAAGCACGACGTGGGTGGAGGCCACGCATGACCCAGCCAATGGGGCGTGCACATGTTGGAAGGGGTGGGGCTTAATGGGCCGAGTTTCTGACTGAGGATAAGCTTAAAGCAAAGTCCTTAAATGTAGTTGTGGTTTCCCAGTACCTTTTCAACTGCTGCTGAGTGAAATGCTTTTTGTGTGGCAGTAGATCTGGTACATTGTGCCACAATTTTTGTAAGTTAGAAAATGTATAAAGCTTAATAGTTAGTGCTTACCTAGGGTTAAACTAATTCCAATTGCTTTTGCACTTTGCTGCATATACAAGCTATCATGATTAGGGCGCGTTCGCACAGCAAAGACAAAATAACAGTCAGATTTTTCAACCGATTTTGCCCTTTTTTTGGGCATAGGGGACGGCTTTTATCCCATTTCATTTCGCCCGAAAACCAGAATGGCATGAACAGTTCTAAATTTTTAGGAACGCCGGGGGTTCCCGGGGCAGAAAATCTTGGTGTGGTCTGCACGGATTGTCTATTTAAATCAGTGTGAAAGGTTGACAATTGGTTTACAGATACTGACTTCTTTGTGTATCTTCAGCAAGAGCCAGTGCCACCAGCTTCATATCACAAACTTTTGGGCTCTCCCCCTGAAAGGGGGAAGGGAGTGCAAAGAAAAACATGAAAATTTAAATCTTTTTTTCCCCTTTTGGACCCCAATCCATGAAGGTTCCTTCCTTGGTGAAGCATTGTGTGGACTATGTCTTCCCATAAATAGATCCCTCATACAGTAAAAGGAATAATCTGTACCTAATTGCCATCAGAGACTCTATGCCCGTTATCCTCTCATATGCAAATTGTCATGGGGGCCGACGCGGGTGCCGTCGCCCCCGGGGGCTACCCCCTCCCCACTGGGGTCCGGCGGGGTGCGCCCCCCCCACAGCCCCCCCCTGCCCGGGGGGTTTCCGGCGCGGGTGCCGGGGCCCCCCGCCCCACCCCCCTGCCCCCGGGCCCCGGTCCCAGTTTAACTTCCCCTCCACGCTCCTGTGCTCCCTGTCCTGCCTGTCCCAGCCTGCATCGTACCCCCTGCTTAGGGCGCGCGTGACAGCGGGGTCGGGTTTAAAAGGGGCCAGCGAGCGGGGGTAATTTTGTAAATTCCCGGGCCATGGTCCTATATATGGTACACGCACCCCGCACTCTCTGCAGATTTTGGGGTTTCGTTCAGGTCTTCGAGAGTGTTGGAGTTCCGTATTTATCACCCGGTACCGCCGTTTCCGCAGTTTCGACCTTGCCTGTTTGCCGCCTGCCCTGACCCTCTGCCTGTCTTGACCACGAACCCCTCCACCCCTCCTGGCCTCTTGCCCGTCCCTGATAAAGTCTCCGGATTCGATTTTGTACCCCAAATTACCCCAGCCCCATCGCAGGCAAGTAAAGGCCCAGGGGTAGCGACCTGGTAGCCTCACACCGCAGCAAGTCCATCCCGCTTTGCGGCGGGCTCTGGTGAATACTGAGGGGCTACTGAGACTCCGCTCCCTGGCGTGACTTAACTATCATCGCTTGCGGTGGTCCAGCGAATCCACCAATCCCTTACACAAACATAATGAACTTACTCTATTGTGCCTTAAAGAGGGACTGTAACTTGCCAATACTGTTTCATAAATTATGTTCAGTAAAGAAATGCAACGTGTAAAGTTCACAAGTATTTGGCGGCTTTTAATTGCACCAACATCACGGCATCTCCAAAAAATACAACTTCTTCCACATGAAACAAATCCTCATACAATTGTGTTATAGAAACATTTAAATAAAGTTATGATTGTTGGAAAAAAGGGAAGCAAAAAATAAAATTGTAGCCGGTCATTAAGGCCTTTTCAGGCCTTGTACTTAATGGGTTAAAGGAAAGAGGTAAGGGTTCATTGAGTTTGCATGACATTGTATTCACATCTTCACAAAATTATGTACCGAAAATATGAAGTTTAAAACATATGTGCCAACCTGGGCTCCTGGGACAGTTGACAAGTCTCAGTGAGTGGTATAAGCTGTGTCTGCACCACCCACATTGGGAGTATGGATAGCTCCTGCTGTATTATTATTATTATTATTATTATTATTATTATTATTATTATACATAACATATGTCAAACATAGTGCAGTGGCAACAATAAATGACTAACAACTGGTACAAAGGGAGAGAGGACCCTGTCCACAAAGGCTTACAATCTACAAGGAAGGAGGAACGAGACAGAATGTGAGGGGCAGATATATTTATGTGAGGGGGGGTGTAGAGGCACCAGGATTATTGTGGGCTATAGGCTCCAGAAGAGATGGGTCTTCAGGTTGCTTTTGAAACTAGTGAAGGTGGAAGAAAGTCTGCTGTGTTGGGATTGTTAGTAGCAGAGTATAGGTGGAGGAACGAGAGAAATCTTGTAGACCATTGTGTGAGGAGCTGACAAGAGGAGAGCAGAGAAGAAGGTCCTGAGAAGAGTGGAGACTGTGTGATGGGTGTGTCAGGAAAAGCCCTCATCCACTCAAGGGTTGACGCCCTGACTTGAGGTGTATCGTGACATTGCGCTCCCTCTAGGGGTACGCAAGGTCAGCCAGATAC
The DNA here is from genome assembly GCA_025379985.1 of Phyllomedusa bahiana. Lineage (NCBI taxonomy): Eukaryota > Metazoa > Chordata > Amphibia > Anura > Hylidae > Phyllomedusa > Phyllomedusa bahiana. Next base: position 2,599 of record JAODAL010038076.1, read on the forward strand.
GGTTTCACAGTTAACCCCTGTCCACATGGGCACAGGAAGACCCAGGGAGTGCACGAGGATACCCCACCCGCCCACAACCCTGAACAGCTGGGAGAGGTCTGTTTGCCCGCACCGGTGAAACAGAACTCTGCCAGCCAGGTAGAGTGCCACCAGTTCCTCGTTGGCTATAAGCCTGGTCCATTATAGACTTATAGCAGGCCTGGAACCTGCCTTGGGTAGCGATATTTTAGAGGCTGAGAAAAATGGACACGTGTGATCAAGACAAGAGACCCACTCAGGATTAATGTTTAAATATTTAAATCGCCTTGTTGAGCGAACTTGACAAACAATACATACATAGGGGTATAACTATACAGATATTGGTCAGAGGTACAAATACGGATATGGTTGCAAACAAAGAGGAAGCAAGATGTGTCTATTTACATTAGGTTGGCCTTGTGCTGGCATACACAGGGGTGAATGTAGCCTGCTGTATCTGGATGCTCTGTATGCTCAGCGTAGCCCCCTTCCAATGGAAACGTCACACCCCCTTCACACTCCCTGTCACACACTCTCACGCCCCTGGGACGGTCTGCACTCTCCTCCCTCTCGGGCCATGCTGTTTTTGATTTCGAACACAAAATGAGTGATATCGAGGCAGGGCATTGTGACAGAACAGAGCCAGTGATACCATCAGAACCGGATGGGCCTAAGTTACGACTTGGTACCAAACACTTACTTTCTACTTTATTCCTCGTGCCAGCCTTTGGTTTTTCCCTTCCCTGTGCCCTACAAACATGGGAGTGACAGCTATGTATGTAGGAAGTTTCATATTTTTAAATATGAAACTGGGGTGGACCTGTGATGCACGATTATCCCATAAATCCTTATGAAATATCAGCACCTGGCTGTCTGCTATGTCTCTTTGATGATTGGTTTCTGGGAGCACGAGCCTGCCAGGTGCTTACGAAATTAACTGACAATCCTTCGATGCTTCGACTCTCTGCTGGGCTGGTTTCCTATAGATGGATTGGGCATAGTCAGGTCTTGCATCTAAATTGTGGACATGCCTTTTGCCTAATTGATGGTTTCCTCAATGACGTGTTGTACAGTGGGGGACTTGAGAGACTTTTCAATCTGAGTGAATTTGTAGTTACAAGAGCTGTGGGGGTGGCTAAGTCATTTTCCTGACAGGGAGGTATCTGGAGATTAGGGCAGAGATACAGTATATGTGGGGGAAGAGGTTATGGAGAGCCTTGTAGGTCATCGTTAGTAACTTAAACTCAATTCTCTGTGCAACGATTAGCCAGTTAAAGGATTGGCAGATGGGAGAGGCAAAGAAGGAGTGAGGAGAGAGGTGGATAAAACAGGCAGGAAAGTTAAGGATGGTTTGTTATAGTTAAGACTGCACAGAAGGATGTTGCAGTTAAGTAAACAGCGGATTCATGAAATATTTTTCAGGTGGAGGTGCAGGTTTGGATGTGTGGTTTGAAGGATAGAGCATAGTCAAAGGTTATCCGCAAGGTAGTGGATCTGCTTGACTGGTGAAAGTGTAAAGCTATTAACAGCGATCGATCAGGGGAGGAATAGAGTGGGATGGTGGAAAGAAAATTATTTCTGTTTTCTCCACATTTAGTTAAGGAGATGGGAGGAGAAGGAGGATAGATACTCTGGGATCTGGGAGAGCAGAAGGTTAATATCTGGGATGGAGATGTAAGGTTGGGTGTCATCACCATACAAGTGGTACTGAAACCCGTGTGATGCTATGAGCTGACCAAGGCAAGAGTGCAGATAGAGAAAATAGGGAAACCAGGAATGGCCCCTGAGGGAAACCAACAGATAAAGGGTAAGAAGTGAAGGTTGTTTGAGAGGGAGAGATTCTGAACATCCAATAAGTGAAGGATGAGGAGATACAGAAAAGGGTCAAGTCCGTGATGCCAAGGGACGAGAGGATTTGTATCAGGAGGGAGTGGTTGACAGTGTCAATGGCAGGGGAATGGTCTAAGAGGAGGAGCACAGAGAAGTGATGTGAAGCTCTAGCAGTAACTGGGTCAATGTTGACCATGATTAGGGCAGTTTTAGTAGAGATGCTGGATAGGAATCTGGTTTCCAGGGTGTCAGTCAAGAAAAGAGTTGTCTGAGAGAAGAGAGGACCATTTAAGGTAGACAAGACTTTAGAGGAAAGTGAAAGCAGTGAGAGGAGCAATAGCTGGACAGAGAGGAGGGGTCAAGAGATGGTTTCTTAAGAATGGGTGTGATACTAGCGTGTTTAAAGGAGCAAGGGAAGATACCATAGGTTATTAAGTGGGATGGCATTAGGTCATGACTATAGGTAGTGAGGTTGGATTTGGACAGTTGAGAGGAAAGTTTGTCGTGAGTAGCAGTGGGTAAACAGGTTAAGGGAGAAGAGTATTGTGAATGTATATAGGTGGGCAGTGGGAACTGTAGAGATGGGCAGTGGGGACTAAAGGGTGAAGCTTTTACAGATAAGGTTGATATTGTTTAGGAAGTGAGTGGTGAAATCATCTGCTCAGAGGAGAGATAGTGGAGTGGTTCCTGGGAGATGGAGGAGAGAGTTGAAAGTGTTGAACAGTTGTCTTGTGAGACAGAGAGTATTTGACAGCAGTAAAGTAATCCTGTTTGGCAGAGGTAAGTACAGACTTGAATTTGAGGAGTGATTACTTGTCTGAGGCAAAGTCGTCTTTGGAGTGGGTTTTCTTCCAGCAGTGTTTGGAAACTTGCCAATGCTGTTTGTTCGAATCTGAGTGCCATTGATTTTTCAGTTGTGTGTGAGGGGATGCAACCAGATCAAGAGTGGAGGTGATTGTTTTGTTATAGAAAGCAGTAGCTGCATCTGGGTCGTCACTTCTTTGTGAGTTGCTTCTGAAGTCCACTGCAAGAGATCAAAGGAAGAGGAGAGCGATAGGCGTTTGCTGACAGGTGAGTGGTAAGTATTGATAGGTATGTTGGAATCCCCCATGATGATAGTGGGGATGACAGGGGAATGAAAGTGGAACAGCCAGGAGGCAAAGTGGTCAAGGTGGTGGCAGGTCCTGGCAGTCAGGTTAGAGGGGGAATAGAAGCTGACGAATGGACTTCAAAGGAGGGAAGGTAGGGATGGAATGGGGAAAAAGGAACAGGTATTAGACAGGAGAAGGCCAACACTTCCACCATGTTTGTTGCCGGGGCGAGGAGCATTTGTGAATTGGTGGCCGCCAAAAGATAGCACAGAAGAGGAGGCTGTGTCAGAGGGTCTAAGCTAGGTTTCTGTCAGATAAAGGAAGGATAAGTTACATGTAGGGCCGCCATCAGAAATGTTAGGGCCCCATACAGCTGGAGCCTCTGGTCCACCCCCCACCCCCCACCTCCCGGCCGACCCAACCCTCTGCTCCTCCCCTACCTTCCCCTCCCCGGCCATCCTGACAGAGCCCCACCCATCCCCTGTCCCACAACCATCGACACCCCAGAAAAATACTAAATTGTTTTTGGTGTCACAAGAAGAAGAAATGCAACTGTGCCATTGTTTTTGGATTTAGTTCTCTCTGGGTTATACAAGGTCCAGCAAATACCTCCACATGTCACCATTATAATGTTACTGGCAAAGCCAGTATACCAGACCAATATTGCCATGCAACAATATATAGATTCTAAATAATACCGCCACCTATCATTACCATATACTGACTAGTCCAACCATAATGTTATTGACTAAACCAGTATACCAAGACCAATATCACAAAACAACAAAAATATACAAGCACCTAATAATACCACCACATCATCACCACATATCTCCAACATAACAATACTGAAAAATTTACCGCGATACTGTTACTGATTATAAACCTCACACCAAAACCAATATTCCTCCATACAGTGACCCTATAGTGGTAGATACCAGGTACACAGGTGCTTTGAAAATAGTTTACTTACCTTTAGGGCCTCACAGGGGACGTTTGTCTGAGGAGTATTCACTTTCCCTTTTTCTCTATTCGGTCCAGACCTCCATGATGACTTACTCCGTCCACCACTCGTCCCTGTAGAATTTACAACACAAACACCTGAGATTCCTCACTTTTTTTTTATCATTTTCCCAACTGAATGCGCCCTCCCCCCATGGGACAAACTCCCATTTATAATAGTCCAAATGGTAAGAATTACCCCTGGTAATTATGGGGGGACCCCCAGTCGGTATGTAAGGTACAACGGGGCCCCGGGCGGTAGCTTTGGACCCACTGGGCAGTAAACTAGGTTTGCTTGGGAGATTAAGGACCTTCGGACCCCCCGGGCGGTAGCTTAGGGTCCCATGTAGGTAGGAATGGGAGCCCCCTGTAGCTTAGGCCACCCTGTAGGTAGAATAGGACCCTCTGTAGATTAGTGCCCTATTTTAGGAATAGTCCCCCCCCTGTAGATTAGGGCCCCCCTGTAGGCAGAATAGACCCCCCTGTAGATTAGGGCCCCCCGGTGGGCAGTATAGTCCCCCCTGTAGATTAGGGCCCCCCTGTAGGCAGAATAGTCCCCCCCTGTAGGCAAAAAGTTCGCCCCCCCCCAGTCTTTGGGTCCCCCTGTAGGCAAATAGTCCCCCCCCAGTTTCAGGGCCCCCTGTAGGCATAGTTTCCCCCCTCCCCTTTCAGGGCCCCCTGTAGGCATAGTTTCCCCCCTCCCCCCTTTCAGGGCCCTCTGAAGGCATAGTTTCCCCCCTCCCCTTTCAGGGCCCCCTGTAGGCATAGTTTCCCCCCCTCCCCCCCTTTCAGGGCCCTCTGTAGGCATATTTTCCCCCCCTCCCATTTCAGGGGCCCCTGTAGGCATAGTTTCCCCCCCCCCCCCTTTCAGGGCCCCCTGTAGGAAAGGTTTCCTGCCCCCCTCCCCTTTCAGGACCCCTGTAGGCATAGTTCCCCCCCCTTTCAGGGCCCCCTGTAGGCATAGTCCCCCCCCCCTTTCAGGGCCCCTGTAGGCATATTTCCCCCCCTTTTCAGGGCCCCCCTGTAGCCATAGTTCCCCCCCCCCCCCCTTTCAGGGCCCCCTGTAGGCATAGTTCCCCCCCCTTTCAGGGCCCCCTGTAGGCATAGTTCCCCCCCTTTCAGGGCCCCCTGTAGGCATAGTTTCCCCCCTTTCAGGCCCCCCTGTAGGCATAGTTCCCCCCCCCCCCTTTAGGCCCCCCTGTAGGGATAGTTTCCCCCCCCCCTTTCAGGGCCCCCTGTGGCATAGTTCCCCCACCCTTTCAGGGCCCCGTGTAGGCATATTTCCCCCCCTTTCAGGGCCCCCTGTAGGCATAGATCCCCCCCCCCTCCTTCAGGCCCCTCCCCCTCCTTCAGCCCCCCCCTTCCATCAGGCCCCCCTGGAGCTAGTTACTTACATGGCCGCGCTCCCCCGTCGTCACCGTCCTCTCACGGCCCAAAGCCTGCTGCATAAGACTAGGGGCCGAGAACAGGAAGCACGGGAGGCGTCGCGATGACACCACTCACATTGCGCCGCCCGCCAGCTAGGAACGGCAGGGGCAGGAAGCGCACAGCTCTTCCTGCCCTGCCATTCATCTTAATTGTATGCGCGTCCCATGGACATGCATACAATTAAGATAGCCTCTGTGAAGCCAGGGGGCGGAGCCTGGTGCCGGCGGCGGCGGGCCCCCCCTGGCCTCACAGACCACCTGGGCCTGGTAGAGCAGTACCGGTTGTACTGCCCTATCGGCGGCCCTGGTTACATGAGATGAAGAAGTCGTGTATGTAGGAGAGTTTGTGACACACAGACCATAGCTGTATTCTGTAGCTTGTAGCTTGCTCCAGTTCTGGATGCCTAACCCCTAGATGCCATGGTCATTTGCGGAGGTGGAATTCTGGTGATTAGAACAGGGAGGGGGCTCTGCCATTTGCACACCGATATGTAGTATCTCACAAAAGTGAGTAAGTATTGTATACAAGATCTTTTCATGGAACAACACTGATGATATAACACTTTGATACAATATAAAGTAGTCAGTGTACAGTTTGTATAACAGTGTAAATTTGATGTGCCTTAAAAAAAACTCAACACACAGCCATTCATGTCTAAACTACTGGCAACAAAAGTGAGTACACCTGTAAAGGAAAAAGGACAAATTGTGCCCAAAGTGTCAATATTTTGTGTGGCCGCCATTATTTTCCAGCACTACCTTAACTCTCTTGGGCATGGAGTTCACTAGAGCTTCACAGGTTGCAGCCACCTGCGAATCCTCTTCCACAAGGACATCACAGAGCTGGTGGATATTAGAGACCTTGTGCTCTTCCACCTTCTGTTTGAGGATACCCTACAGATGCTCAATAGGGTTTATGTCTGGAGACATGCTTGGCCAGTTCAGCACCTTTACCCTAATTTTCTTTAGTAAGGCAGTGGTAATCTTGGAGGTATTTGGGGTTGTTATCATGTTTAAATACTGCCCTGTGGCCCAGCAGGGGCTGGACTCCTAGGCACGACACACTTTTCTTTGTACTCCTCACCTGGCTGCCACCACAAGTACTTGTGGCATTTGAACCAAATAAGCTTATCTTGGTCTCAGACCACAGTACATGGTTCCAGTAATACATATCCTTAGTTTGCTTGTCTTCAGCAAACTGTTTGCAAGCTTTCTTGTGCATGACAGCCATGCAGACCAATTTGATGTAGAGTGCTCCATATAGTCTGAGCACTGACCATTCCTCCCCCCATCTCTCTATCCTCTGTAGCAATGCTGACAGCAATTATTCGTCTGTCTTGTTAAACTGCTGCATGGTCTTGGCCACCATGCTGCAGTTCAGTTTCAGGGTGTTGGCAATCTTCTTATTATTTAGGCCATCTTTATGCACAGCAAAAATTCTTTTTTTCACATCCTCAGACAGTTCTTTGCCATGAGGTGCCTGAACTTCTAGTGACCGGTATGAGAGAGTGTGAGAGCGATAACACCAAGTTTAACATACCTGCTCCCCTTTTACACCTGAGACCTTTGGCACAATTTGTTCATTTTCACTTAGGGTGTACACATTTTTGTTGACAGCGGTTTAGACCTTGATGGCTGTGTTTAGTTATTTTGGTGGCGCAAAACATTTACAGTTATACAAGCTGTGCACCGACTACTTTACATTGTTTCAAAGTATCATATCTTCAGTGTGGTCCCATGAAAAAATACAGTACTAATTACAAAAATGTGAGGGGTTTACTCACTTTAGTGAGATACTGTATATATTTACATACAGTATACATACATCGATAGTCAAAAATAAGCTCATATGGACAAAATTGTTGATACCCTTCCATTAAAGAAAGAAAACCCACAACGGCCACAGAAATAAATTAAAACTGACAAAAGCAATAATAAATTAAAATTTTCAGAAAATCAACTCCTGAAAGTCAAGTATTACTTTTAAATTGTGATTCAACCGAAAAATGTTTAAAAAACTAACTCATGAAACTGGTCTGGAGAAGAATAATGCTCCCCCCAAATTATTTCTATAACTCTTAATGAGACTTCTGCACCTGTTCACAGGTGTTTTGGCCTACTCCTCTAGCTGTCTTGGGTGATTAGGTGCCTTCTCCAGATTGCATGTTTGGGTCATTATCCTGTGGAAAGACATATGACCTGTTACTGGGACCAAGGTTTTTAAGACTGAGAAGCACATTTTGCTCCAGAATGCCTTCATAGTGTTGAGATTTCATTCTACCCTGCACAGATTCAAGACATGAGGCCCAACCTGGCAGTGGGCTGCACTGCCTGGTAAAACACGGGTCATCCTGCCTGTAATTTATTCACTGCTCTGGCACTGCTTTTGTCACACTGCTGTAATGCTCCACCCCTTCACTCACATAAGGCCCTGTTCAGTATGGGAGGGCAGAGGCTTTTGCTGGGCTTTCATTAGGACAGAACTCAGTTAGATTACTACTAGAGATGGGCGAATTTCTCAAAAATTCGGTTCGCCGACTTTGCCGAAATTTCCGACAAAATCCGTTTCGTTTTGGGACAAATCACATTAAAAAACAGCTATTTCCTGGCTGCAGAGAGCCTGTAGTGTGCTGTAGAACGTTGTGCCATGCTTAAATATGCAGAGGGAGCTTGATTTGGTCTTCATACAATGCTGTGTTTTAGTATGACACGCACATGACTGCCGCTGCTCTTAGAATCGCTTCACTATAAAATTCCCTGGGCACTTACAGGGGCAAAACTGACCAAAAAACTGAAGCAGGAATGCAGCCTGATAAAGTCATGGCAGCGCCAGCTGGAAAAAAACAAGCTGAGGGCTAAAATCCTAACATAGCGTCAAAGAACACAGAAGTAGGTTACTGGAGCCACCACAGATTGCAGCACTGTAAGAGGACGATGGCAATAGCCACGCCAGGGAAAGGGAATCTAAGTAGGTCCCGGTTTTCACCAGAGCCCGCCGCAAAGCGGGATGGACTTGCTGCAGTGGGAGTCTACCAGGTCGTTACCCCTGACGTGACTTGCTTGCGGTGGCAGCCGAGGTGTAGCGAGGTACAAAATCGTAAGGCAAACTCTGAGTCGGGGACAAGCGTAAGGTCAGGACAGCCGGCAAGGATCGTGGTCAAGGGACGGAGGCAAATGGTACGGTACATGGATATGACAGACGTGGCTGAAGGCGGAGGCGTTTTTTCTTGTCCGTAATTTGGACATACGATTCTCATTCTTAATACTGAAGAAACTCATCCAAAGCCAGTTTTGCAGCATTTGCTTGTAGTTCAGTATTACAGTTTTGTACTAAATTCCATCACTAATGGCACCAAATGCAAAATAAGCACCTAAAACATTCCCTGTAGTTAGGGTCTCCTTCAATTCCATACGCTGCATTTCAACAATTTGGTTCACGCAGAAACTGGATTAAAACTACCACGTTTATACTTCATAATAAACTGCGTTGGAACTTTTTTAGGTATTAATGAAGAAGCTGATGGAGGTAGAATTGCCTTGGCCAAAAATGGTTTCGGAACGTTAGCAAACTGACTACGGAGGATTTCTCTATAGTATTTGAGTTTGTCCTCCCTCTCAGCAGCTGGGAAAAAGGCTCTCATTTTAGACTGGTAGCGAGGGTCCAAGAGGGTGGAGAGCCAGAAGTCATGTTGACTGTTCGGCTGTCACTAGCCAGGCCAATCAGCCTGCTGCGTGCCATGTGCACAAGTGACTCTGAGGGACTCCCTGCCTCCATCTCCACTGTATACTGCCACGGTGCTTGGGGGTGCTGGGGGGACAGTGGCACAATGACAGAGTGTGGAGGTGGCACAAACAGGAGTAGGCCACAGAGTGGCACAATCACACAGTATGGAGGTGGCAGCAACATCAGGAGTCCACAGAGTGGCACAATGACAGAGTGTGGTTGTCACGGCAGCAGCAACAGCAGCAGCCTGAGGTCAGACAGTGGCACAATGACAGATTGGAGGTGGCAAAAACAGGAGTAGGCAACAGAGTGGCACAATGACAGAGTGTGGAGGTCACGGCAGCAGCCACAGCAGCAGCATGAGGTCAGACAGTGGCACAATGACACAGTGTGGAGGTGACGGCATCAACAGCAGCAGCAGCATGAGGTCAGAGAGTGGCACAATGACACAGTGTGGAGGTGACGGCATCAACAGCAGCAGCAGCAGCATGAGGTCAGAGAGTGGCACAATGACAGAGTGTGGAGGTGGCACAAACAGGACTAGGCCACAGAGTGGCACAATCACACAGTATGGTGGTGGCAGCAACATCAGGAGTCCACAGAGTGGCACAATGACAGAGTGTGGTTGTCACGGCAGCAGCCACAGCAGCAGACAGTGAGGTCAGACAGTGGCACAATGACATTCTGGAGGTGGCAAAAACTGGAGTAGGCCACAGAGTGGCACAATGACAGAGTGTGGAGGACATGGCAGCAGCAAGAGCATGTGGTCAGAGTGGCACAATGACACAGTGTGGAGGGCACGGCACCAGCAACAGCAGCAGCATGAGGTCAGAAATTGGCACAATGACACAGTGTGGAGGTCACGGCACCAACAGCAGCAGCAGCATGAGGTCACAGAGTGGCACAATGACAGAGTGTGGAGGTGGGTGGGCAATACCAGTCCCTGGTAAAGATGGTGTTAGGCAGAAGGAGAAACTGGCAGCAGATGTGTGGCATCAGGCGGGTGGCGGCATCAGAATAGTGACTGAGGCAGGTAGTTTGAATCCAGACTCATTTCTCAAAGTTTTGGTGAGGCGTCATGGCTGATGTAATCTGACGCCTAAGGCATTGGTGTGTGGAAATCCTGGCCGATCCAAGCCTGATTCGTCTTGACAAAGGTCAGTCGTTCCACATTTCCTGTGGACAAGCGGGTTCTCCTTGGGGTAACGATGGCCCCCGCCGCACTGACACCCGCTCTGATGCCACAGTACTGGCCGGGCAGGACAGCTTCTCCACGGCAAACTCGGCAAGTTGCGGCCACACATCCACATACCTCCCAAGTGTCCTGATTTGGGCCGGACTTGCACGAATCAGGGGGTATGGTCCCGCGTTCCGTATCTCAGCATACAGCCTGCAGGGCCGTTTGGCCACGCCCCCTCCCCTCCGCACTGCCACAACCACACTTCACCTTCTCCTGCTCACAGCATAGTTGGGTTGAGCAGGAGAGATTCTCATTGGTGCACAGCTCCCAGTGTGTTTCTGGCTCCGCCCCCTCCAGTCAGTGTCTGGAGAGAGTCGGCCCCAGCGCTGTGTAGTGAATCGTTCTACTCAAAGTAAGTGCTCAAATCTTCTGCCCTGCCCAGTCCTAGCCCCCCATCCTCCAAAATGGCCCCCCTCCCTCTCCCCCTAACCTAGCCCCACCTGTTCCCCAAAACGGCCCCCCCTCCCTCCTAGCCCCCCTGTCCCCCAAAAGGCATCCCCTCCCTCCCTGTCCCCTAGCCTAGCCCCCCTTTTCCCCAAAACGAACCCCCTCCATCCTTGCCCCCTAACCTAGCCCCCCTGTACCCCAAAATGGCCCCGCTTCCCTCCCTGTCCCCGAACCTACCCCCCCTGTACCCCTTAACGGCCCCCCCTCCATCCCTGCCCCCTAACCTAGCCCCCGTCCCCCAAAACAACCCCACCTCCCTCCCTGTCCCCTACCCTAGCCCCCTCTGTCCCCCAAAACGGCCCCCCCCCCTCCCTGTCCCCTCGCCTAGCCCCCCCCCCCTGTCCTCTAAAACATCCCCCCCTCCCTCCCTGTCCCCTAACCTAGCCCCTCCTGTCCTCAAAAACGGCCCCCCTCCCTCCCTGTCCCCTAGCCTAGCCCCCCCCTTTTCCCCAAAACGGCCCCCCTCCCTCCCTGCCCCCTAACCTAGCCCCCCCTGTACACCAAAACAGCTCCCCCTCCCTGCCCCTTAACCTAGCCCCCCGTCCCAAAACGGCCCCTCCCTCTCTCCCTGCTCCCTAACCTATCCCCCCGTCCCCCAAAACGGCTCCCTCCCTCCCTGTCCCCTAACTCAGCCCCTCCTGTCCCCAAAAATGGCCCCCCCTCCCTCCCTGTCCCCTAACTCAGCCCCACCCTGTCCCCCAAAACGGCCACCCCCTCCTTCCCTGCCCCCTAAGCTAGCCCCCGTTCCCCAAAAGGGCCCCCCTCCCCCTTTCCCCTAACTCAGTCCACCCCTGTCCCCAAAAATGCCCCCCCTCCCTTCATGTCCTCTAACTCAGTCCCTTCCCATCTCCCAAAACGACCCCACTTCTTGTCCCCTACCCTAGCCCCCCTGTACCCCAAAACGGCCCCCCCTTCATCCCTGCCCCCAAACCTAGCCCCCCTGTCCCCCAAAACGACCCCACCTCCCTCCCTGTCCCCTAACCTAGCCCCCTCTGTCCCCCAAAACGACCCCACCTCCCTCCCTGCCTCCTAACCTAGCCCCCCTGTCCTCCAAAACGTCCCCCCTCCCTCCCTGTCCCTAACCTAGCCCCTCCTGTCCTCCAAAACGGCCCCCCTCCCTCCCTGTCCCCTAGCCTAGCCCCCCTTTTCCCCAAAATGGCCCCCCTCCCTCCCTGCCCCCTAACCTAGCCCCCTGTCCCCAAAACAGCCCCTCCCTGCCCCTTAACCTAGCCCCCCGTCACAAAACGGCCCCTCCCTCCCTGCCCCCTAACCTATCCCCCCGTCCCCCAAAACGGCTCCCTCCCTCCCTGTCCCCTAACTCAGCCCCCCTGTCCCCTAACTCAGCCCCACCCTGTCCCCCAAAACGGCCACCCCCTCCTTCCCTGCCCCCTAACCTAGCCCCCGTTCCCCAAAACGGCCCCCCTCCCCCTTTCCCCTAACTCAGCCCACCCCTGTCCCCAAAATGGCCCCCCTCCCTCCCTGCCCCTAACTTAGCCCCACCCTGTCCCCCAAAATGGCCCCCCCTCCCTTCATGTCCTCTAACTCCGTCCCTCCCTGTCCCCCAAAACGGCCCCCTCCCTCTCTGGTCCCTTACTCAGCTGCCCCTGTCCCCTAAAATGGCTCCCCTCCCTCCCTGTCCCACAACTCGGCCCCCCCCTCCCCGAATCTCTATTCCCTACCTGACCCCCCACTCAACTCCCCTCTTGCTCTTCCTGACCCCTTTCCAACACACCCCTCCTCCGCCCCCCCCCCCCACACTGTTTCCCTCCCTTTCCCAAGGCATACCCAGCTTTCCCACATGCTGGATGGGCTATCCAGCATCCAGGAAAGCTGAGTGGCACCCTGCCCCCCCAGCAGGCAACCCTCTTTGTAGGATGCCTGCTGTGAACCATGTCACACAGCTTTCCCTGCTGCTTTATATTCTCTCCTGTTTATGGGAATGGTGGGTGACATCCCTCCACAGCAGGCATCCAGGAAAGCTACGTGCCTGCTGTTGGGGATGGGTGCCACTCAGCTTTCCTGGACGCTGGACACCTGCTGTTTGGATTTCAGTCAGCTTTCCCATATACTGGATAGATTATTCAGCAGCTGGGAAAGCTTGGTGACACTCATCCTCCACAGCAGGCACCCAGTTTTCCTGGGCGCCTGCTGTTTGGATGTCACCCAGCTTTCTCGTGCACTGAATAGACTATTCTGCATCCCAGAAAGCTGGGTGACATGGTTCACAGCAGGCATCCAGGAAAGCTGGGTGATGTCCCATTTGTAGGGTTGTTTTTTTTTACAGGTTCCCATTTGGACTATGTCGGACGGCGTTACATCTATTTCTTTAATAAAATGGATAAAAAGGGCTGTTGTGTCTGGGAGTGTTTATTTAAATAAAGTGTTTTTTTCTGTTTGTGTGCTTTGTTTTTTTTTTCATTTTCTTCCAGTGATAGTAGTGGCGGTATCTGGATGACGCCTCTCCATTACTATCACTCGGGCTTGGTGTCAGCCAGCGGTGGTTTTTGTAGTCCAAGGCTGACACTAACCCCTGTCACTATTACCCCAGTACCTAACGCACCAGGGGTACTGGGAAGAGCCGGTAACCGTCAGCAGCGGACCCTCTAGTGTGAGGGTCTGCTTCTGGAGCAGCTACAGGCTGGTATTTTTAGGATGGGAAGTTACCAGTAACAATGGTACTTCCCATTCTGATAGTATCAGGCTGCCGCTATCGGTTTTACCTTGGCTGGTTATGGAAATTGGGGGGGGGGGCACGTCATTTTTTTTTTCTGAAAATGTATTTATTTAGTGAGAATCTGCACACGGGCATCCACTGTAATGATTACAGGAGGTGCCCACTGTAGGATTCTCACTAAATAAATGATTTTTGATAAAAATAAACAAACGTGGGTTCCCCCTAATTTCCATTACCAGCCAGGGTAAAACCAACAGCTGCAGCCTAATACTATCAGAATGGGAAGGTCCATCAATACTGGTCCCTTCCCATTCTAAGACTACCAGCCTGCAGCTGCTCCAGAAGCGGACCCTCACATTAGAGGGTCTGCTTCTCTTGGTTACTGGCTCTTGCTGTGTTGGGTATTGAGGTAATAGTGACACGGGGTTAGTGTCGGCCTTGGGGTGACAAAAACTGCTGCAGGCTGACACCAAGCCCGAGCGATAGTAATAGAGGCATCTGACAGACACCTCCATTACTATCACTGGAAAAAATGGAAAAAAATAACAAACAAAATAAAAAAACACTTTATTTAAATAAACTCCCTGACACCGGCCCTCGGGACCATGTTAGTTTAGAAATAGATGCTACGCTGGTCCGACGTAGTCTAACAAATCCAATAGTATTATACTCCGTCCCCTGCACCCCTGAAGGTCATGGCTGTGGCTGATCATCTGGGGCTGCAGGGAATGGAGAACAGGCCATAATCACACCACAATCTCCGGGGGGATGGTCTTCTGTCTCCTCCCAGGCGATTGTGTTGTAAGCTTTGGCCTTTACCTCCTCTTTTACCCCTGTGGACTAGTGTCAAGACCAAATACAACCCTCACCTGACACTCTATAACCCCATGACCACCACCTGTTGCCCCATACCCCCCGTTCTCCATCTATCAACCCATGGGGAGTTTGTACAGAGGTGGGAATTGGTAGGGAGGTGCTGGAAAAGTGCAGAGTCTAAGATGTTTGTGTGGTTAATTCTGCAGGGACGAGGCTGGGAGAAGTCATCATGGTGATCTGGAAGGAATGGAGAAAGGGAACGACTCCCAAGGGAGAAGACGTCACCTGTGAGTCACTAAATTGTATTGTACTGTAATCTCTTATATGTCTGCAGAGCCTGTGTACAACTGGTACTACCCCCATATGGACACTGTATGGGGGTATATATAGTCTGCAGAGCCTGTGTACAACTGCTATCTACCCCCATATGGTCACTGTCTGGCAGGAATGTTGGTAGGAGTGTAATGGTTTATATTCAGGATCAGTATGGCTGTATTATTCAGTCACTATGTGGTGGTGTTATGTGGTCATGGTCTTGTGGTATTATTCAGTCATTATGTGGTGGTGATATGTGGTCATGGTCTTGTGGTCTTATTCAGTTACTATCTTGTGGTGTTATGTGGTCATGGTCTTGTGGTATTATTCAGTCAGTATGTGGTGGTGATGGTGTCATGGTGTGGCAGAATTATTTGATCTCTGTATAGCGGTATCATTGATAATATTAGTCGTGGTGTGGTCAGTAACAGTACGGGGATATTTGCTCCTTGTATATTGGTATTATGTGGTCACTGTATGACAATTATATAGCGGTATCATCCATAGAACATTGTCTTACAGGTTTTATATGGATTTCTGTATATACTGTACATTACTCTATATAAATACGTATTTACAGACCCTAGTGGCGCCGCTGTTGTGTTGGTGCTGCTCTTCTGGAGAGGCGGGGCATGATTTAGTTTGGTGGGGCGTGGTTAGAGGCGTGTCATGGTATGATGTCATTTGTTTGGGCGTGGTCAGAGGTGTGGCCTGATGTGATGTTATTTGTTTGGGTGGGGCCAGAGGCGTGGCTAATGTGCAGGGGAGTAACTTTGGTTCAAAAAGTGGGGGGGACGAATTTTCCCTCTCATCCCCTAATTTCCTATACCTCCCTCCCTCCTTCACTCGCTTTCCCCAGAGATGATATTAGACAAGGTACCCCAGAAATTGTGTGTGTATATATACATATATTGAACCGAGACACACTACACACTTAGGGTATGTTCACACGGCTTATTTAGCCGTGTATCCTGGCACGCATTTCGCCGCGTATTGTGCATTATACACTGCGATATGCGCACCACAATTATGGTAATTCATAGCTCTCATAGAGAGCTATGGATTAAGTGTCGTCCCCCACACATACAGTACGATCATATTGTACGCGTGACATGTGAATTGTTAGCGGGGATTATGCGCCATTGACAATACATGTCTGTGGGGCCGGCTCCCTGCCGGCCTCCCTGTGCTTTGGAATTATGCGCTGATCAGTGCGTGGTTCCAAAACACCCGGCGTATTGCGGCGCGTACTATATGTGCCGCAATAAGCCGTGTGAACATACCCTTTGGGTGAGGTTTACATGACTTTTTTTGGCCCTGACAGTGTCGTCTGTTTGTTAGAAATTCGGCGCTTGCAAATGCAGAATTCCGACGAGCAAACGACCTAGACTGTCTGAGGCAGATTTCTCCCTCCTGTCTTTTAGTGCTGTTAGTGCATAAAATGCCTCGAAGAATTCTTTGTAGGCACTGACCGTACGCGCCGAAAACACTCAAGTAAAATCAGTGTCATCTAAACGACGACACTGATTTTACATAGGGTATAATGTAAATAAGTTTCCTGGTCGAATTGGACGCCGTTTCTGAGGTAGATCCAGCACTAAATCCGCCCCAGAATCAGCATTCATATCTTCTGCAGGAATGTACCCTTAAGTATGTTCACACAGCGTATAGCGGGGCGTACTGTGCGCTCTGTTATATGCCGGGTGTTATAGAAGTACGCGCTGGCCAGTCCGCACTTCTAAAATGCTGTGGGGCTGACCCCATTCACTTTCATTTTCCCCGGCACGCAAGTACAGGGAAGACGTGACACGGCTAGACACATGGATGTACAGTATATACATATCTCACTTATACAGTTCATACCCAACTCAGATGCACACACAACGCCTAGTGCCCTTGTCCCCTCCTTACCTGTCTCCTGTAGTCTGGTATAGTTGGCATTCAGCAGGAGCTTCCCTTCTTCTCTGGTGAGGGCTGAGCATAGGGGAAGTGGTATACAAGGTGATGGAAAGATACAGCCCCAGATACAGAGTGTGCTGGACTGTGAGCAGCATTCTGATTGGTGAAGCAGCCCCTGCTGACTCCTGCTCTACCAATCAGTGCTGCTCTCACTCTGCACTGACACTTGAGGCTGCTACCTACTCTGTCCCCCCAAGATGCACAGAAATATAGGAGGAAAAGGGTTAACTTCTCCCTCCTTTCTGCTCTGCTCTCCCCACTTATCGTATTCTCATGCTTTCATATGGATTATTTTTTATTGAAGTGGCTAAACAGTGGGGGGGACTTTCCTCCACCCAGAAAAAAGTGGGGAGACCAGTCCCCTCCGTACCCCCCTAAAGTTACACCTATGCTAATGTGTCCCTATTTGCAATCTCTAAATGTTGGGAGGTATGCATCCAGTTTGGCTGCCCAGTAGTCCAGCGGATCTTCTAACTGGGGTGGCAGAGTGCTGTCCAAGTAGCCCACCACCTGTTAGTTCAGGGTCTGCTCCAGGTCCTGCTGCTGCTGGCGACTGCCCTCCTCACTAGGCGGGTGAAGGAAGCTGCTCAACAGTGACTCCAGACTTAGGTTGCTGCTGATGGAGTTGGTACTGCTCCTACCCCCCACCTTCCCACAGCAACCGCAGCATTGGTACATGAGCGCTGAGGAACCTGTCAGAGGATGGACCATGCCGCACATAGGCAGCGGCCAACTGACTACGGAGGATTTCTCTATAGTATTTTAGTTTGTCCTCCCTCTCAGCAGCTGGAAAAAAGGCTCCCATTTTGGACCGGTAGCGAGGATCCAAGAGGGTGGAGAGCCAGAAGTCATCCCTCTGCCGGATGCTGACTATTCGGCTGTCACTAGCCAGGCAAATCAGCATGCTGCGGGCCATCTCCATCTACCTCCTCCAGCTGCTCTTGCTTCTCCGCTCCTGTCACCTGGGTAGAAAAACCACTCATTTCACCAGACAATGCTTCTGCTCTAATGTCCTCCTCCTCCAGTTCAGTCCCCAACGGACTCATGTGGCCGCGAGATGTAGTCGCCACGACTCCAGTCCCCTGCCCAGACAGATTTTTCAGCATCTGTTCCAGGACATGAAGCAGTGGAATGACGTTATTCATCCCGTAGTCCTGGCGACTGACAAAAAACATGGCCTCCTCAAATGGCCTCAGCAAACGGCAGGTGTCACGCATGAGCTGCCACTGGCTGACATCAAAGTTACACAGGGGAGTACTCCTGTCCGCCTGGATCATCAAAAAATCGTTAATGGCCTTTCTCTATTCATACAGTCGGTCCAACATGTGCAGGCTGGAATTCCAATGGGTGGAAACGTTGCATATCAGCGTGTGTTGGGGGAGGCCATTCTGCCGCTGCAACTCGAGGAGGGTGTGCCTGGTTTTGTAGGAATGGATGAAGTGCATGCACAGTTTCCTGGCCATTTTCAGAATCTTCTGAAGATCGGTGGAAGTCTTCAGGACCCTTTTCACAACCAGATTGGTGATTGTCCATGCTGGGTGCATGGACCAGCCCTCCTCGGTGCAGCACGGTCACCGTGTTCCTCTTATTGTACGACACCAGGCTCCCGATTTTCAGTTGGCACGGAGAAAGCCACACATCGATTTCTTGCTGCATGACGCGGAGCAGTTCCTCCCCTGTGTGACTTCGCTCGCCGAGGCAAGCTAGGTGTAGAACTGCGTCACATCGATGTGCCCTACACTTGTGGTATGATGGCTGAAATGGCATGCGTGCCACTCGGCGCCGCTGCTGTTGCTGCAGCAGCAGGATGGACCATCACCTCTGAGCCACCTTTCTCCCAGGCCACCGGATGGTGACGCTGCATGTGTTGACGCAGGGCCATGGTGTCAACGTTAGCTCCCTGGCCACATATTCTACATATACCCATATTCGGCTCCTCCGGTGTCTTAGCAAAGAACTGTCACACCGCCGAGTAGCTTATTTTACCACCAATGCTCCGCACTGAGTGACTACTACCGCCGCTGCCTCGCTGGTATGAAGAAACTGACCCCTCACAACATGACCTCCCATGCCACTCTCCACATCCATACTTTGTCGCCTACTGCACGAAGTAGGGGATATTGGCCCCATTTCTTCGCTGCCAAGTAGCTGCTGACTGTCCTGCTCAAATTGTTCATCCTTGCTCTATAGTGGCGCTGAGCCCAGACCACATACTAGTTCTCTGGCTGAGGGAATCGGATGGGACAGAGGCGGGTTGAGGACAGATGTGAGCCGCCGAGCTGTTCCCGGGCCATGCCAACTAAGGGTTGTGTCTGACATTCCCACTGACTATTTGCTGGGTTTGTCAGATGTCATCTGGGAGGAAGTGGATGACCTAGTCAACCAATCAAGAACCCTTGGGTTGCTGGTCAACACACGGCCGCTAGATGACACCGGCAGTTCTGGCCTCACCGAGTGACCCCTGCTGTGACGTCCCCTTACTGTGCTGCGACCTGTGCCTGCTCCAGGAATGTTTGTGCCACTGCCACTCGCATGTGAAGAGCCTGCCACCTCTCTGTCTGACATACTGTTTGTTCAAAAATTTACAGACTCTGTTTAATGAAGATATCTGTATATGATAAATACACACCCTGTATTTGACTCCAAATGAACCCACTAACAGGCTTGGGTAACCCTTGGATATAAATTGCACTACAGAAATCACCAGGAAAAAATTAACTGGTATGTGGCGTGTTAAAACGCCGTGTATTTTACTGACTACAAAAGCAGAAACACGCTTAATTAACCTTCGGATATAAATTATGCTACAGGAATCAACAGGAAAAATTTCGTCTTTGGCGTTGAAAAACACCGTTTCTTTTAGAATCCCGCCGGTCTCTGATTGGCTTCATCTCTGCACATGTCATTCAGGATGTTCCTTTCTCCCTCCCAGAGTTCTTTGCCCCATGTAACGCCATGTGCTTGCGGCCATTTTATCAATTAAAAACACGATTCGTTCCCGCGAATTACCCCAAACTTCTACTTCGTTCAGATCCGAAGTTTCCTGAAATTCTAAACGAAGTCCACTTCGCTAGAATCAATTCGCCCATCTCTAATTACTACATGAGCAGGTCAGATCAGAGGATGTGAGCACAGAGAGCCATCCTGTGTGTACAGAAGAACCCAGCAGCTGCTCCTCTCCTGCTTGATAGCAGTGTGACAGGAAACAACGCAGGAGGGAATATTGTCACACTGCAGCAACTCATTCCTGCCAGCTAACAAACAGGAGAAAGATGGGGAAACTGGTAAGGGCTGCCTCTTCACTGATCTTAGCATTTATATGCTGCTCTTCTCTCCCCCAAGATGTGCTCCCCTCTACACTAACATGTTCTCACCTCTATGGGATTCTATTTATTGTTCTGTCCTGGTCTCTTCATTTTCTCTCCTCCCCCCACCATGGTCTCCTGTCACTCTCCATGTGTCCCCCTCTAAGTGCTCCTATTTAATGTGCTCCCCTTCTATTATGTATGTTCCCCTCCCCCTCCACGTACTTCCTTTCCCCCTCTATGTGCTCCGATTTCATGTGCTCCCCTTTCTCTCTATGTGCTCCGATTTCATGTGCTCCTATTTCATGTGCTACTCTCCCCCTCTATGTGCTCCTATTTCATGTGCTGTCCTCCCGCTCTATGTGCACCTATTTTATGTGTTCCCTTCCGCCTCTATGTGCTCCTGCCCCCCCTCCATGTGCTCATGTCCTCCCGCCATGTTTCTGGCTACACCTCTATGTGCTCTTGTCCTCCTTCTATGTGCTCTCCTAACTCCCTTAATAATACCCTTTTGTGTGCTCCCCCTTCATGTGCTCCTCTCCCTCCTTAATCCTCCAGTTTCATTCCCTTCTAGTACATGAAAATATATATTTTTTTAAAATATAAAAAAGTTAAAGGAAAAAACCTAAAAGTCAAGTCGAAAACAAACATAAATACCACCTATATACCCAGTTACAGGTGTTCCAGCAGCCATGACCAAATGCTGAAGGATTTTTTATGGCATGAGTTCTCTCTGACTCTTTTGAGCCTTTGATGGGTTTGTCCACTGATACCTTTTTAACATGCAGTATTGAGGTTGGGGTACAATAAAGAAAAAAAATAAACATACCTCTAAACTCATGTTCATCCCAGCAAGGCGCCTCCTGGTCCTCTCTACAGATCCTCTGGCTGAGGCCTTTATATGGCTACAGCAGTCACGGGACACAGCCCTATGTTCAGGAGCTTTGACTTTCGAACAGTGAAGTAGGGTAATGTCATTTGACTGCTGCAGCCAATTAAAGACTTCTGTTGTGATGTTCTTTCGGCCTGAGCCAGAGGAGCAGGAGGTGCATTGCTGTGATGAACGTGAGTTTAGAGGTATGTTTTTTTTGTTTTGTTTTTGTTTTTTGTTTTTTTTTTTATTTTGCTGCAGCTTCAGCACCATACTGCATATTAAAAAGGGAAAGATGGACAACCCCTTTAAAGGCTCATGGCAGCCAGAAAGAGACCATGCCATAACAAATCTTTCAGCAAGTGCCATGGCTGCAGGAACTTGCCACCTTGCCACAGAAAGGATGTAATAGGAGTGATATACAGTTGAAACCAGAAGTTTACATACACTATATAAAAAGACACATATTCATCTTTTTCTCACTATCTGAAATGAAATCAGAATAAACCTTACCCGTTTTAGATCAATTAGGAACCAAAATTATTTATATTTGCCAAATGGCAGAATAATGAGAGAGATTTTTTATGGCATTTTTATTACTTTCTGCAAAGTCAAATGTTTACATACACTATTATTAATATGCCTTTAAACAATTAGGGACAGCCCATATGATGATGTAATGTCTTTGGAAGCTTCTGGTTTATTGGTAGAGATGGGCGAATTTCTCAAAAATTCGATTCGGTGACTTCGTCGAATTTTCCGACAAAATTCGTATCGGTCCGAATTGCTTCGGGACAAATCGCATTAAAAAAACAGCTATTTCCAGGCTGCACAGAGCCTGCAGGGTGCTGTAGAACGTTGTGCCATGCTTAAATATGCAGAGGGAGCTTGGTTTGGTCTTCATACAATGTTGTGTTTTAGTATGACACACAGATGACTGCCGCCGCTCTTAGAATCGCTTCACTATAAAATTCCCGGGGCACTCAAGAGGGCAAAACTGATTCAAAAAACTGAAGCGGGAATGTAGCCTGATAATGTCATGGCAGCACCAGCTGGAAAAAAACAAGCTGAGGGCTCAGGTGGCAACATCAGTGACAGAGTGTGGAGGTGACGGCGGCAGCCACAGCAGCATGAGGTCAGAGAGTGGCACAATGACATTCTGGAGGTGGCAAAAACAGGAGTAGGCCACAGAGTGGCACAATGACACACAGAGGCGGGACGATGGGTAGGCAGAGGTAGGCGATCACCTAGGGCGCCTACCTCAGCCTATCCCTAAGGGGCGCAGGCAGGGCCCCGAACCTCGCCGGGCTCCAGGCCGCTGCCATGGGCCTGAAGCGCCGGCGGTCTCTTTGACCGCTTCTGCGGAGCAGAGAGCGAGCGCTCCCTGCTCCGCAGACTGTGTAGGACCCGCTCACCAGATAATCGCTGGATCCTCCGGTAAGCCGCAGGGCCGACAAAGCAGGGCCGCCAGGTCCTCATAGCGCTGAGGACCTGCCGCTGCCCCGTGCGGCTCAGCTGGCAGTGTCACAATGAAGTGATGTCATCGCGACGCTGCCTCACAACGGACGCACAGCGCATCACAGGCTGTGCACCCGAGGAGCTACCGGAGGAGCGCGCGGCCGGGAAAGAAGAGGACAGAAGAGGAGCGCTCGGCCGGGAAGCAGGTAAGGTGAGTATAAATGTTGTTATTTTTGCCTGCCTGTGGCCCCTATACGCCTGCCTGTGGCCCCTATACGCCTACCTGTGGCCCCATACGCCTGCCTGAGCCCCCATACGCCTGCCTGAGGCCCCATATGCCTGCCTGTGGCCCCCATACGCCTGCCTGTGGCCCCATATGCCTGCCTGTGGCCCCATACGCCTGCCTGTGGCCCCATACGCCTGACTGTGGCCCCCATACGCCTGCCTGAGCCCCCATACACTTGCCTGAGTCCCCATACGCCTGCCTGTGGCCCCATACACCTGCCTGTGGCCCCTATACACCTGCCTGTGGCCCCTATACGCCTGCCTGAGCCCCCAATACGCCTGCCTGTGGCCCCTATACACCTGCCTGTGGCCCCATACGCCTGCCTGTGGCCCCATACGTCTGCCTGTGGCCCCTATACGCCTGCCTGAGCCCTCATACACCTGCCTGTGGCCCCATATGCCTGCCTGTGGCCCCCATATGCCTGCATTTGGCCCCATACGCCTGCCTGTGGCCCCCTTACACCTGCCTGTGGCCCCCATCCGTTTGCCTGTGGCCCCATATGCCGGCCTGTGGTCCCATTCACCTGCCTGTGGCCCCCATACGCCTGCCTGTGGCCCCATTGTGCCTGCCTGTGCCCCCATACGCCTGCCTGAGCCCCCATACGCCTGCCTGAGCCCCTATACGGCTGCTTGAGCCCCTATACGCCTGCCTGAGCCCCCATATGCCTGCCTGTGGCCCCTAGCTATATACCTGCCTGAGCCCCTATAGCTATATACCTGCCTGTGTGCCCCTATATACCTGCCTGAGCCCCTATAGCTATATAACCTGCCTGAGTGCCCCTATATACCTGCCTGAGTGCCCCTATATCAATATACCTGCCTGAGAGTGACCCTATATCTATATACCTGCCTGAGTGCCCCTATATCTATATACCTGCCTGAGAGTGACCCTATGTCTATATACCTGCCTGAGAGTGACCCTATATCTATATACCTGCCTGAGAGTGACCCTATATCTATATACCTGCCTGAGAGTGACCATATATCTATATATCTGCCTGAGTGCCCCTATATTTATAGAAAAAAAATATAGAAAAAAATAGAACCGGGCGCTCGTCCACAAACGAATTCCTTGTGCAGGCAGTGGCGTAGATATAAAAGAGATTTATTTAAATAAGAACAATAAAATGCATAACGCGTTTCGTGTCATAAAGACACTTCCTCAGATGCTGGGTTATTACACACGGTACAAGGGAAACAATACCTGTTTATATACTTAGTAACACAGCATTTGATTGGTGTTTCCTATTCAGACCAATCACCTTTATTGTTAAAGGAAGGTATCAAAGTTGGGAATACCTATAACATTGTTTCAAAGTATACATTAAAATAGAAATAGATCCCATTGGTCTGTAGATTCGTACTGAACTATGAAAGAAAAAGCTGCTTGGCTACACTGATGCTTGTGAAAACCTCTAAGTCAATCCTGAAAGAAACAATTTGCAGAACAAAAATAGGTGCGTCTGAAAGGAAAAAAAAAAAAAAAAATAACATAGAGCAAACCAAAAATTCGAATCTATGCCGCATTCCAAAATGAAAATATCCAAATAGATGTGCGAAGTTACAGGCACATCTGTACATGCAGAAAACAATAAATGTCATAAGGACTAGAAGTGGTGATAAAAGTAGGAAACCTGGTGTGATGATGGCTCATATATGTGGAACGCTGATCATCATGGACCGCTCGTGTTAAACAGAGGCATTTCTGCAAAGCAGATGGAGTGTATCCGATAGGAAAATGGACGGGCCAATGACAAGGAGCGGTACAAAATTTTGTCCAATAGGAGAAAAGAAAACCAGATGGACTAGTAATATAATATATCGCGCTGCCTAATCAAATAGATGGAAGCGCTGGTGAAACGGCCCATATTGGGTGTATAATTTGATAATAATAGGCTTATATAGATGTAACATCATACTCATATAAAAACATATTAAACGATTATCGAATATATATAAAATACAAAATACAGATAAATAAATACCTATAAATACCTATATTTATATACCTACCTGTCTAAGGGGACAATATACATATACCTGCCTGACTGAGAGGGCATATCTATATACCTGTCTAACTGAGGGGACTTATATACCTATAAATAAGGAGTTACTGGAAATGTGAGGATTCTAAGATATTTGTGTCCAAATCTGCAGAGACGAGTATTGGCCGGGAGCGATCAGCATGAAGGTGTAAACCGGATGGAGAAGAAAAGGGAAAGTGAACGACGCTGATCAGAAATGATGTCTCCGGTGACTCACTAAATGTAACTGCAGTGTAATAACATATATTTCTGCAGGGCATCTACATACAATTAGTATCTACCACTATTTGGTCACTGTATGGCGGTGGTATATGTAATCAGAGGCTGTGTACAGCTGATAGTTAGTGTTGAGCGATTGCGTTGGCCATCGACATCGGTCGATGGTCGATAGTCGACCATCATCGACAAGATAGTAGGATTATACACGTGACGCATTGTCGATGATGTGAAGTATGACCTAAATAAAAGTGATCAATGGGCTTACATAGTGGAGCAACAGACACCTTCATTCTTCTAGTCACCCACATCACGGGTGGAGAAGCTGGAATACAATACACAACAGTGCATAAGGTGATACTTTGCATACATCTTAGTCTCATACTCACACTTAGGTTATAAAAGCAGCAGAAAAAAACAAAAACCACCAACATTTGTCACTATCCCTGTCTTGTACACAGCAAGAACCTTAAACTTTGCATACTCCCACAAATTAAAAAGTTGCCAGAAGGCAGTATGATTTGAACCTTATCTTACTTGGAACTGGACATTGAATGATCCTGTCCTGGAACGCAGCATGGAGCCACAAACCTGCATGGAACCCCAGAGAATTTAAAAAGTGCCGGAAAAAGGAGCCTTTCAACCCACATTTTAGTTGAACTGGACAATTGGACTATTACATGTCCTGGGCACAGCATGAGCCCCAAACCTGCATGACCCCCAGATTCAAAAGTGCGGAAAAGGAGTCTATTTCAAACCTCCATTTTAGGTTGAGCTGGACACTGAAAATATCTGGTCTGTACGCTCATGACTCGACTACATATAATACTGTCTTGACCGACCCAGAATTCGCAAAAAGTGCCGGAAAAAGGATGTTTCTGCTTGCAACCACATTTTAGTTTCACCTGGGGACATTATACTGGTCACTGTCACTAGGTATACGAGTGTCTCCACAGCATGAGCCTCAAAACCTGCATGACCCCAGATTAAAAAGTGCCCGAAGAAAAAAAAGGAGTCTTTCAGCCTCCATTGTTAGATTTCACTGGACATTGACTACTATACACTGTCCTGCGGCCACAGCCATGAGGCGGCCTCTCCAAAAGCCTTGTTGAACCTACCACTCCTATCTCCCCACATTGTTAATGAAAGTGCCTTGGAATTAAAATCATAGAGCATGCTGTTTCAACCTCCATTTTAGTTTAAGTTGGACATTGACTTATACTTTGTGCACGCGGAGCCAAAACAAGTAAACACTGCGAGCTCCTCTCATACTGCCTTATTGACCCTCGCCAAGCGAAGACTCGTACAAAAAAGTAGCCGGGTAAAAAAAACAAAGATAGTCTGTTTTCTATACCCACCATGCTTTAGTTTTCATGCGTGAAACAATAGCCTATAGACTGTGCCTATGCCAGTTCCCTGAAAGGCCCACACAGCAAATAGGGAGTCCCCAAAACCTGTCATGATACTCTACCCAAAGATTTTGTTAAGGAATAGTGCCAGCTGAAAATCGTGTGGTCGTGTAAACCACCACTTTTAGTTTCATTGGGCTTTGTAATATACCTGTCCTTGCAGCCACGAGGCCGATGAGCTACGAAAAAAAAACACCACGACTGCATGAAACCCTCTAGATTAAAAAGTGCACGGTGGAGAGCTAAACGCAAATACTCTCGGATGAGACTTTCAGCCGTCTCCATTTAAGTTTCAATGGATGCACGTAGTGTTGTGTAGCTTATACATGTCTGGGCGACAAGCATGAGCCACAAACTAGCATGACCCCCAGATTCAAAAAGTGCCGGAAAAAGGATGGAGTCTTTGACAACCACCTTTTTAGTTGAGCTGGTGGACAGTTGACACTATACAACTGTCCTGGGCCACAGCATGAGCCCCAAACCTGCATGACCCCATGTTAAAAAAGTGCCGGAAAAACGGAGTCTTTCAACCACCATTTAGTTTTCACTGGACATTGACTATATCTGTCCTGTACACCACCCCCCCCTGCTGAATGACATGTAAACCTGTCTGAGCCCACACGATTACAAAAGTGCCGCGTGATGTCAGAAGAAGATGTACATTAGTCTTTCTAATTCGAGACTCCCATTTGAATAGTTGTCCATTACATCCTCGGAACAATGTGTGGACTTAGTTACTCTGTCTAATGCTGAGGCACTCGATGCGCATGAGCCTCCAAACACTGCATGACCGCGCCATATTGCCTGGCATTTAAAAGTGCCAGAAAAAAAAGGAGTCTTTCAAACCGCCTTTTTGTAGTTTCATGGGATCAGATAACTGTCCCTCGTCCCTCTGTCGGCCACAGCATGAACATTCCAAAACCTGCATGACCACCAGATTAAAAGAATAGATGCACGCGAGTGGAAAAATGTAGTACATAGGAGTCTTTCTAGTCCACCATTTTTAGTTTCCACTCGAGACATTGACTATTATACCGGTGCCTGGCGCCACAGCACAATGAACAGCATACTCAAAACCTGTAAATACTGACACCCACAACATGTGTTAAATATTGCGCGGTCTCAGTGAAAAAAGGAGTCTGTTCAACCCGCCTCCATTTTGTAGTTAGACATGGATGACAAGACGCAAGAAGCCATATACATGTCCTGGGCAAATGCTCTTAGCAATATGAGCGCTACCCTACAGTCAAAGTGGTATGACGCCTCACAGATTTTCTCACGCGCGAAATTGGCTCGGAGGAAAAAAGGATGTAGTCTTGTGTCAATACCAGCCAGTTATGAAAGTTAAAGACCGGGAGACATTCGGAGCACATTTACTGGCCTGTGGGACACAACAAAGACCTGAGGCCCTACCAATCTCAACCTGCATAGATCCAAGCTGATTTTAAAAAGTGCTGGAAAAGGATGTAGTCTTAGTCTAAGTATGATCACTCCATGTTTTGTAGTTTCAACTGGACATTGATATATATTTCTGTCCTGTACGCAGAATGACCATTAAATCCTTGTTGACCCCACAGAATTCAAAAGTGCCCGGGAACGGGAAGGGGAGTCTTTCAACCACCATTCTTTAGTTTCAATGGACATTGACTATACTCTGTCCTCGGGCACAGCATGAGCCCCAAACCTGCATGACCCCCAGATTTTAAAAGTGCCTGCGCCGATACTCAGAAAAGGTAGTCTGTTCTTTTCGCATACCACCGACTTGTTCAGTTGAACTGGAACATTGACTAATACGTTATATCAGGTTCTCTGCCAGGCCACAGCATGGCCCCAAACCTGGCATCATGACCCCAGATTCAAAAGTGCCGAAAAAAAGAAGTCTTTTCAACCGCAACATTTTAGTTTCATGGACATTGACTATAATGTCCTGGGCTACAGCATGAGCCCAAACCTGCATGACCCCAGATTTAAAAGTGCCGGGGAAAAAAAAGGGATATAAGGAGTCTTTTTTCAACCATGTTCAGTTGTTTAGTTTGATAAATTTTGGTCAGATTGACTATTACGATGGTGCACCTCTCGTCTCGGGCTGCAGAGATCATGCATGTGAGCCACAAACTGCATCGACCCACCACATTTAAAGAGTAGGCCGGAAAAACAGGAGTCTTTAACCACCCATATTAGTTTCACTGGACATATACTGTCACTCGTCCGGTGGTAGCGTAGGCCCCCTACCGTTATGAGTGCGGACCAATGAGCATTCACTTGGAAAAAATACTGTGGTGGGTTAACTGTCGCTGGTTTCCACGACTGCAAGCTAGGCCTATTTTTCTTGGCATTAGTTAGTGTGCCCGGTTTCTACTGTTTACTGTTCAGTACCAGCCTCAGCTGGAGGGATCTCATTGGTTCTATCGAGATACTAGATTGTTTTCTGTACCATTATACTCGAATGCCTATTTTCCATGTTCTATCTGAATAATCTCTCCGACATCTGGTTCATTGAGTGTTGCTCTCCTCTTGTTACCTGTCAACTTTCGCGTTACACAAGTGTCACGAGAACTTTGATATTATTACGCATTGATGATTTGTGTAGAATGTCGTAAAACGAGTTAGTATTTTAGTAGTGTTTGTGAATTCTGGTCAAATACGGACCATTTTTAAACATAGGTTTGGGAATCCCACCAGTGTATTTGTTTCTGTTTTTTTGATTGTATTTAAATGGGTTGCTCTCAATAACAGGGATTGATAGCTATGGTTATGTAAGATCTTGCCAATTAAACATAGTCATTTTTGCAAATGATCGGTGTCCATTAACGGTGGTCCTACCTATTCACGTAGTTTCTGACGCGCCCACCATCACCCTTGAAAACAAGCGCCACGCACTACTTGACAATTGGGTGAAGAACAATGTGTCGTAAGTGCACAGCAGGACTAAACTCTAAGAGACGTTTTTTTTATAAGTAGCGTACCTGAGTATAGCTGCATTTCAAAGCAAAAATGCCCAACCCAAAAATTCAAAGAATGACCATTGAGCCACTAAGCATTTTTGGACCAATTGTGATGTGAACTAATGTGTCTGTTAGAAACAAACATTTTTTTTTGTTTATAATAGGACATTGGGCATGGTATGATAGTGCACTTAGTCTGTTACTCTAAAGTTCGCTAGGCTATCGACCAAAAACATAATGATTAGAAAACAGATTATCGTCTCACAGCCTCACTGTGTTAGAGAATTGTTGTGGGAGAAATGCCACTAGGAAAGCATATTTCTGTTTCCAAATAAGGACCATTTGAATTATTGCTGTATCTGCACAGGCGTTACATGACCTCCAACAAAAAAAATATAAATATGACCATGCTCAGCCACTATTGAAAGTAATAAAAATCATTGTCTTGTGGAGGGAGTATATTGCCAATTGTTAAAAATGAGATAAGCCAGTTCAGGGTCCAAAAAAATGGTCCATTAGATTATTGCTAGTAAAAATCATATCACAGGTACATGACCCCAAGAATGAAATTCTGTATTAAAGTTATGAGTTCTTCTACCTCGCTACCCCATACTCACTAATAATTGTGAGAGAGAAGATAAATCCACTAGTTACTAAAGCCACTGTGTTATATGTCGTCCCAAGAGTGACCATAATTTTTATTGCTGTATCTCACAGCAACATGACCTAAAACCATTGACAATGCGAAAACTTACTAAAGATAAAGTGAGTGTAAATGGAAATACTCGAGGATGTAAAATGTCGAGTCTCGTCTATGACAATCAAAATCCTCTTTGCTGTGTCTTTTTACCAGGTTCTCTTCTACAGCAAAACCTCAGCATATAAATTAGAACCTTCGAGTTTGGTGTGACTAAAGAGAATAAAAATTGCGCAGTAGATGTTGAAATAGATTCATTTTAGAAAAATGTAGTTTCTCAAAGGAGGACATTTCTGTTTGTGAAAGTGGTAATGATGACAGACTGTAGAGTCCAGCAAAAAAAATCTGTAATCGTGGTGACTCATCGAGCAACGCATGGATAGACAAGGACATAAACTCGCATCCTTAGAGATCCATGGCCTGATTCATCTTGATGAAGTCTAAACGAGTTGTCAAGACATTATGCTGTTGTTGGAAGGGCCGGAATGCGTTTGTCTGTACTGACTCCTCCGCTGTGCTGTGAAGGTCCGCTCAGGTATAAACGCTGGCTACTGGGCAGAAATGCACAACACCCTCGCACGTTATGGACGTGACGATGGTCCCATGCTGTGGGCCATTCGTCCATTTTGGATACCCAGAAGTCTATTGGGTCCAGGAATCATATATGCAAACAAAATTGGTTAATGTTGAGCCGAGATAGTCGTGCATTATGACATGAACCATGGACGTCCTTATAGGCTAGGTAATCGTGTATGTTTGTTGGATGTGTGTGACACCGTGCATTGCATTGCAGTTGGTGAGGTGGGGGGTAAACAAAGATTTGCCAGAGGTACCATTAGGCTTCTGCACACATTCCTTGCACTGCTGCTGCCGGCTAATGTGTGTGTGTAGTATGTGTAGTATAGAAACTAACATGTGTGTCATTTTTTGCAATATGTCTGGTCCTATTTTAGACCAGTGTACCTTACCTATTCCTATGTTGTTGACAGCACCATCACACTTGAGCCACTCTTGACAATTGTGAAGAACAAATGTTACTGTTAGAATACAAGCATTTTATTTTTTATAATAGGACGGTAGTAATAGCCTTGGCCATTTTCATTGCATTTTAACTATCTCTATTTGGGTGGGTGGAATGAAAGTTGATGTGTTTTGTTTTGTTATACGGGGAATCCAGGAGGGTGGCCACCCAGTAATCTGTTGTTCATTTTGATGGCCTTAATGCGAGGAGTTATGTTTGGAAGGAAATGGAAAGCCCTGCATCCAAGCATAATTGTGAGAGATGAGAGCCATTGTTGATTTCTCCACAGTCCCACTCTGCCGGGCCTAAGAGTAGAGGCCTAGAAAAACTGATTCTATTCTATCACATCCGCCTATAACATAATGTTAACGTAGATCTCCATCTCTTTTTCAGGCCAGGGACGTTCGGTCTGTCAGTTCTGGCTGTGCATATGGTAAATATATATTACCTCTCGCCTCCTCCTCCGCTTGCACTAACCGGCACGAGCTTCAACACAGCCCTGGACTTGCTGAGATGATGCACCCTGAGAGCTGCTGATGCGCCACCTCCTTGCACTAGCTCTGGACACCGAAACCCACTGCCAATGAAGACCGATGAAATTGATGAAACTGTCGGGCCTCTTGTGGATTTGACGGGAGAGAAAAAGGCCTCAATGTCCGCATCTGTGTCCGTATCCTCCTCGTCCTGGCGGGACGTTGTTTACAGAGTGGGTCAAACGATCGTTTCCAGAACTAAGATCACCTACGCTCATGCTCATTGTGCCTGACAATGGCATTGTCCGCACTGCCATTTTGGGTGTTGCTTCTTCAAACACTGGCAGGTGAGTGCAGAAGACCTGAGATTTTCAGCCTGACTATTCCAATCATCGCGTGGCTCTAACACACCCTGAAATTGTGACCACAGTCTACCTACTGTTTTCTCTGGCTATGGGCATTTTGTGTCACTTCGTGACTGAGTATAGGGCATTGCAGCACAGTGCTTGAAGACGACATTCCGAGCTTAGATAACACGCAATTATAAGTAACACGCTGCAAAGCATCAAAGTAGTATGTGGACAAGCGCTGCCTAGACCCTCTCTGATCTAATTCTTTTGCGGAAATCTATTTTTTCACAGCTCCTCCAAGGCGGGTTAATTTGAATTGCTTGTTTCGGAGATGCAGGTGACGCTATTACAAACCCCGCCTTTTTAAACAGGGGACGGGGGTGAATTAAGAAATTTCCCATTTTTGCGTACTTGGGGCAACGGGTGGAGTGAGAAAGGGCATAAATGCACAAACTAAACACGTTAGAGATTGGGAGTTGGTTTAATTTTTTTCTTCTCTTGTTGTGACTAGCGTAGGATAAAAACGCAATTTGTAACAAGATAACAACAGCTAGTTAGTTTGTCATGGTCCCGCCCAAACAATCAAAAACTGCTCAATGGAGGGGGAGCATAAGGGTCAATGAATGGAGCGGTTGGTTAGAGCTCTGGGGTGGAAAGGAGTGCAAACGGGGAATTTTTAGTTATCTATAAGGCGGGAATGGATACGAATTTTCTTTGGAGTCTTGGGGACCTGGTGATATGTTTTGATTCTATTGATTTGGTGTTGGTATTGGGGGGAGAACGGGGTGGGGATGTGTGCGTTGTTTTATAGACTTTGTCGGTTATAACAGAGTATTAGAGCAACGACTTGTTGGGGGTTGGCCCCACATAGGAGCTCTGTGCTGTTGAGCCTATGTGTATGCTGGGGATGTAGGTTGCTGAGGGGGGGCACTGCCGAGTGAAAGGTCTGTATCCCATGGTCAAGATTATAAGGCGGGGGCGGGCATAAGAACATCTATTTTATGATATTGGGCGCGAGATATTGCAGTAATGCTCTAGCAAAAAAGGTTTATATTTAATTTTATTCTCTTTTGTTGTAGCGTAGAAAACACGCAATTGTAACTCCGCCTACAAAGCTGCTGTAGTTTGTGGCTCCCCATAAACTGAACCTCATTTATTTTGCGCATTTACATCACAGGGGTTTAATTAATGCAGTATGTTTTGTCGTGCTGGGGTGGGTCTTATAGTTTGGTTTCACAGTGGTATGGAGGCTCGCACCAAAAAAGAAAATAGACAAATAATTTCATCTCGTACCACTAATTCAACAAGCTAAAAAGGTTAATTACTAATTTATTTCTCATTGTCTGTTGTAGCGTAGAAGATACGCAATTGTAACACTGCTTACTAAAAGCTCAGCAGTTTGCTGCAGGAACTGCTCAATTCTTTTGCCGCAATTACAGCCAGGGGGTTTTAATTAAGCGAGATTGGTTTTTTCTGCTGATTTTCGTCTACGATTGTGCACCAATAAAAAGAATAACAATATCCGGTCTTTTTCAACACCAAAAAATATACAATTTTCCTTATTAGCAATAATATCACACAAAGCCAAAAGGTTAATTACATTTTTTTTGTTCGTTGTGTTAGCTTAAGAAAACTCATAATTGTACACACATACAAAGTCTCAAGTCTGTTTGTCCGGACTGCTCAATTTCTTTTAGACGACATTGTTTACTCACTAGGGGTTAGTTAATCGTTGTTATTTTTTCCTGTGGTGGTGACTCACAAGAATAACCGTCTTTTATCACACCCGCCAAAAAAATAAAAATTTTCAATGTTGCATATTTCATAAAAAAGCAAAGGATAAATTACAACTTATTTTCTCTTGGTAGTGATTGCGTAGGAGGAAAACACGCAATTGTTACACGCTTGCAAAGCTAAAACAGTCATGTTTGTGAGCCTCGCTCCACTTCCCTTTTGCGAAATTTACATCCAGGGAGAATTAATTAAGGGCATTGTTGTTCTAATGCTGTGGTGTACTCAAGAAACCGTCTTTTTCACACCGCACAAAATAAAAATACAGTTTTCCTGTCAGCCCTAATCACAAAGCGAACCAAGGTTAATTAAAATTTTTTTTCATTGTTGTGTAGCGTAAGGAAATCACGTCAATTAGTAACACGCTACAAAGCTAAGTAGCAGTAGTTCTGTAGGCCCCCTGCCTCAATTCTTGTTGCGCATTTACATCCACGGGGTTAGATTAATCGTTGTTTTTCTGTCTGTGGTGGACCAAAAATAAAACCGTCGTTTTCACCGCCAAATAAGTTACCCAATTTTCACTGTCATGCATAATTCACAAGCAAAAGGTTAATTCACAATTTTTTTCTTGTTGTGTTGCTTAGAAACACGCAAATCTGTAACACAGTTTACTAAGCTAGTTAGTTGTGTGGCGGCTCATCTAGATTTTGCGACAATTGGGTCTGACTAGGGGTTTTGGACAATGAGTTGGTGTGGAAGGAGCGGGAAAGGGAGTAGCATTAAACAGTATTCAATGGGAGCGGGGATAAGCCTTTTTTTATTGTATTGGGAGACTAGCGGTAAATGTTGGCTAAATATACTAGGACGCTTTGAGGGGGTTGGTATTGGTTGTCCTTCTTGTTGTGATTGAGTTGAGTAACTAACACATATATGTAACTCCAGCTTTCAAAGCGAAGCACAGTTTTGTGGCCATGATCACATTCTCTCTTGCCGCGTATTTACGTATGCCCCAGGGTGTGTTGGTAGACGAGTGGTTCTTTTCTGCTGTTGTGCCAAAAAATAAACCGTCTCTTTTCACAGCACTAAAAATTACCATATTTTTCCTTATAGGCTTTATTACAAGCAATCATGGTTTATTAACATTTTTTGCTGTTGTTTGTTGCCTCAGCTTAAGAAAACACGTAATTATATCACACAATCAAAGCTCAAGTAGTTTGTGGCTGCTCAATGTCATTTTGCGCATATTTTACAATCCTAGGGAAGTTAAGTTATAATCGTGTTGTGGTGATGCCTAATCAAAGCTAGTAAATCAAGCGTGTACTACCAATGTTTTAACGTGCATGGGGGATATCGCGCACAAAAAATATACACATTTTTAAACTGTTGACTTAATTCTAGCAAGCAAAGGCGTATTCTTAAATTTTTTCATCCTTGTTGCTTGACATAGGTATGGAGATAAAAACCGCCAAATGTAACACGCTACATATAGCTAACATGTAGTACTTAGTGGAAACGGAAAACCGGCTCAAATTATTGGTGAAGCCTTTGGGTCTGAACTCTGGGGGGTTTGCTTGAGGGAGGAGAGTTTGTACGGCAGGTCTGAGGAGCGGTAAATTATTTGTTTTCTTAAATAACACTGGTAACGGGCAGGGAGAAGAGCCATTCTAATTGGTCTTTGGAAGTCCAACGTAATAACCGGCTTAAAATTAATTCACAAAACCCCGCGCTAAGGTGTTTGACATTACTTTTTTTTATCCTTGTTGTGAACATCCCTTAGCGTAGAATAAACACGCAACTATGTAAAAACCGCTAACACAAACGTGTTGTGTAGTTTGTGGTCTGCTCCAATTTCTTTTGCGCAATTAATTCCAGGGGTAATAGCGTTCGTTTTATTGCTGTGGTTTACAAAATAACCCGTCTTTTACACCGCAATAATTACTCAATTTTCCTGTTTCACATAATTCACAAGCAAAGGGTACTTACAATTTTTTCTCTTGTTGTGTGGCGTAGAAAACACGCAATCGTAACACGCTACCAACAAGCTAGTAGTTTGTGGACTGCTAATTCATTTGCGCAATTTAACATCAGGGTAATTAAGCGTTGTTTTTCTGCTTGTGGTGACTCAAGAAACACGTCTTTTTCACCGCAAAATATACAATTTTTCCTGTAGCCTAATTCACACAGCGAAGGTTAATTACAAGTTTTCTCTTGTTGTTTAGCGTGAAAACACGCAAATGTAATCGCATACAAAGCTTAGTAGTTTCTGGTGCTCCATTCTTTTGCGCTCAATTTAAATCCATGTGTTAATTAATATTTGTTTTTCTGTGTTGTGCAAAGACAAAAACGTTTCTTTTTCACCGCAAAATTTCGAATTTTTCTATTGCATAATTAACAAAGCAAAAAGGTAATTACAATTTTTTCTCTGTTGTGTAGCTTAGAAAACACGTATTGTAAGACGTACAAAGCTGAGTAGTTTGTGCTGCTCAAATTCTGATTGCGCAATTTACCATCCAGGGGTTAGTTTAATCGTTTTGTTTTTTCCTGTTTTGACCAAAAAATATAAAACCGTACTTTTTCACCGCCAAAAATTAAAATTTTCCATGTAGCTAATTCACAAGCAAAGCGTTAATTACAATTTTTTCTCTTGTTGTGGTATCGTAGAAACACGCAATTGTAACACGCTACAAAGCTAGTAGTTTGTGGCTGCTCAATTCTTTTGCGCAATTTACATCCAGGGGTTAATTAAGCGTTGTTTTTCTGCTGTGGTGACTCCAAGAAACCGTCTTTTTTTCACCGCCAAAAAATACAATTTTCCTATAGCCTAATTCACAAGCAAAGGTTAATTACAATTTTTTCTCTTGTTGTGTAGCGTAGAAAACACGCAATTGTAACACGCTACAAAGCTAGAAGTTTGTGGCTGCTCAATTCTTTTGCGCAATTTACATCCAGTGGTTAATTTAACGTGTTTTTTCTGCTGTGGTGACAAAAATAAACCGTCTTTTTCACCGCCAAAAAATTACAATTTTCCTGTACATAATTACAAAAAGGTTAATTACAATTTTTTTCTTTGTGTGTAGGTAGAAAACACCAATTGTAACACGCTACAAAGCAGCGTTTGTGGCTGTCTTTCTTTTTGGGAAAATTTACATCCGGGGTTAATTAAACGTTTTTTTTTGCTGTTGGCCAAAAAAAAAACGTCTTTTTCACCACCAAAAAATTACAATTTTCCCCTTTTTGCATAATTTTAAAGCAAAGGTTAATTACATTTTTTTTTTGTTGTTGTGTAGTTAGAAAAAACGAAATTTTAAACACTACAAAGCTAGTAGTTTGTTGGCGTCAATTCTTTTGCGCAATTCATCCGGGGTTAGTTAATCGTTGTTTTTTTTGCTGTGGTGACTCCCAAAAAACCCTCTTTTTCCCCCCCCAAAAAATAAATTTTCCCTGTTGCATAAATTTAAAGCAAGGTTAAATTACAATTTTTTCTCTTGGTGTAGCGTAGAAAACAGCAATTGTAACACCTGCAAAGCTAGTATTTTGGCTGCTCAATTTCTTTTGCGAAATTTAATCCAGGGGTTAATTAAGCATTTTTTTTCTGGTGTGGTGACTCCAAGAAACCGGCTTTTTTTACCCCCAAAAATTACAATTTTTTCCCGTAGCCTAAACACAAGCGAAGGTTAATTAAAAATTTTTTTC
>JAODAL010038077.1:0-39639 GCA_025379985.1 Phyllomedusa bahiana
CGGACAGTGACTTTTTGTGCTGAAAAACTCGGCTTATACTCGAGTATATACGGTATATAATACATTAAAAAGTGGGGATCAGCCAAACACAACAACATGGGTTGACACCTGATAAACTCTCGTGATAAAGTAGTGGCAAATGTGTCATGGTGCCATCTTTCTAGGGGTCACTGCTATTATATTACACATTTCTAAGCACTTTATTGTCCTCTATATACTTGCTCTTTACTGCAGCGCTTTTTGGTTAAGTGCATGTACAGTGGCTCAAGTAAGTATTGAACACGTCACCAATTTTTGAAGTAAATATATTTCTGAAAGTGCTATTGACATGAAATTCTCACCAGATGTCAGTAACAACACATCCAGTCCACACAAGCAAAGAAATCACAGGCATAGATGTCCATAAATTAAGTTACGTGTGATAATCAGAAACTAGGGAAAAAGTACTGAACACGTTTACTGAAATTTATATAATACTTCGTACAAAAGCCTTTGTTGGTGATAACAGCTTCAAGATGTCTCCTGTATGTTGGAAGTAGTTGCATGCATTGCTCCGGTGGGATTTTGGCCTATTCTTCCACACAGACACTCCTTAGATACTGAAGATTCTGTGGGCTCCTTCTATGAACTTTGAGCTTTAGTTCCTCCCATAGATTTTCTTTTGGATTCAGGTCAGGTGATTGTTTGGGCCATTCTAGTAGCTTTATTTTCCTTCTCTGAAACAAATTGAGAGTTCCCTTGTCTGTGTGTTTGGGATCATTGTCTTGCTGAAATGCCCACCCTCATTTCATCTTCATCATCCTGGTAGATGGCAGCAGATTTTTTAACAAGAATATCTTGGTACATTTGTCCATTCATCCTTCCTTCAATTATATGAAGTTTGCCAGTGCCATATGCTGAAAAATAATCACACACCATGATGTTCCCACCTCCAAACTTCCCTGCTGGTATGGTGTTTTGGGGGGTGATATGCAGTGCCTTTTGGCCTCCAAATGTGTACTATGCCATCCATAGAGTTCAATTTTGGTCTTATCTGACCAGACTATATTTTTCCAGTATTTTACAGGCTTGTCTAAATGTTGTTAAGCAAACTTTAAACATGGTTAAGCATGCTTTTTGTTCGGCAATGAAGTCTTGCATTGTGAGCATGCTTTCAGGCCATGGAGGTTGAGTGCATTACTTATTGTTTTCTTTGAAACAATTGTACCTGCTGATTCCAGGTCTTTCTGTAGCTCTCCACTGGTGGTCCATGGCTCTTGGACAACTCTTCTGTTGTTTCTTTTCACTCCTCTGTCTGAAATTTTGGAGGGAGCACCTGGTCGTGGCTGGTTTACGGTGAAATGATGTTCTTTCCGCTTCAGTAGTCTTCTATAACCGATGCCTGCAGTACATTTTGCAACAATTAGGTTGCCAAGGTCTTGAGACAGCTCACTGGTTTTGCCCATCATGAGATGTTTCTTGTGTGGCACCTTTACAATGAGACACATTTTTATAGGCAATCAGTTGAACCAGCTGATATTATTTTTTAAGTTGCAGGATTGCTTTCTAATTACTGAGAGATTTCAGCTGGCCATGACTTTTTCCCTGTATCATTTTTCACTATTACATATAACTTAATTTATGGACATCTATGGTTTGATTTCTTTGCTTGTGTGAACTGGATGAGTTGTTACTGACATCTGATAAGAATTTCATGTCAATAGTACATTTAGAAATATATTTACTTAGAAAATTGGTGATGTGTTCAAAACTTATTTCACGCTGAATAAAGCACTGTCACTTCACCAGGGTATACAGTGGGGGAAAAAAGGATTTAGTCAGCCACCAATTGTGCAAGTTCTCCCACTTTAAAACATGAGAGAGGCCTGTAGTTGACATCATTACAGGCCTATGAGAGACAAAATGAAAAAAACAAATCCTGAAAATCACATTGTCTGATTTGGAAAGAATTTATTTGCAAATTATGGTGGAAAATAAGTATTTGGTCCATAACAAAAGTTCATCTCAATACTTTGTTATATATCCTTTGTTGGCAATGACAGAGGTGAAACGTTTTCTGTAAGTCTTCACAAGGTTGGCACACACTG
This sequence comes from Phyllomedusa bahiana, assembly GCA_025379985.1. Lineage (NCBI taxonomy): Eukaryota > Metazoa > Chordata > Amphibia > Anura > Hylidae > Phyllomedusa > Phyllomedusa bahiana. Next base: position 2,088 of record JAODAL010038077.1, read on the forward strand.
TTGCTGGTATGTTGGCCCATTCCTCCATGGCAGATCTCCTCTAGAGCAGTGATGTTTTGGGGCTGACGCTGGGCAACACAGACTTCCAACTCCCTCCAAAGGTTTTCTATGAGGTTGAAATCTGGCTAGGCCACTCCAGAACCTTGAAATGCTTCTTACGAAGCCACTCTTTCGTTGCCCTGGCGGTGTGATTGTCATACTGAAAGACCCAACCATGTTTCATCTTCAATGCCCTTGCTGATGGAAGGAGGTTTGTACTCAAAATCTCACGATACATGGCCCCATTCATTCTTTCATGTACACGGATCAGTCATCCTGGTACCTTTGCAGAGAAACAGCCCCAAAGCATGATGTTGCCATCCCCATGCTTCACAGTAGGTATGGTTTTCTTTGGATGCAACTCAACATTATCTCTCCTCCAAACACGACGAGTTGTGTTTCCACCAAACAGTTCTACTTTGGTTTCATCTGACCATATGACATTCTCCAAGTACTCTTCTGGATCATCCAAATGCTCTCTAGCAAACTTCAGACGGGCCCGGACATGTATTGGCTTAAGCAGGGGGACACGTCTGGCACTGCAGGATCTGAGTCCTGGTGGCGTAGTGTGTTACTGATGGTAGCCTTTGTTACGTTGGTCCCAGCTCTCTGCAGGTCATTCACTAGGTCCCCCCGTGTGGTTCTGGAATTTTTGCTCACCGTTTTTGTGATCATTTTGACCCCACGGGGTGAGATCTTGCGTGGAGCCCCAGATCGAGGGAGATTATCAGTGGTCCTGTATGTCTTCCATTTTCTAATTATTGCTCCCACAGTTGATTTCTTCGCACTAAGCTGCTTGCCTATTGCAGATTCAGTCTTCCCAGCCTGGTGCAGGGCTACAATTTTGTTTCTGGTGTCCTTCGACAGCTCTTTGATCTTCACCATAGTGTAGCTTGGAGTGTGACTGTGGTTTTGGGCAGGTGTCTTTTATACTGATACCAAGTTCAAACAGGTGCCATTACTACAGGTAATGAGTGGAGGACAGAGGAGTCTCTAAAAGAAGAAGTTACAGGTTATGATGAGCCAGAAATCTTGCTTGTTTGTAGGTGACCAAATAATTATTTTCCACCATAATTTACAAATAAATTCTTTCCAAATCAGACAATGATTTTCTGGATTTGTTTTCTCTTTTTGTCTCTCATAGTTGAGGTCTACCTATGATGTCAATTACAGGCCTCTCTCATCTTTTGAAGTGGGAGAACTTGCACAGTTGGTGGCTGACTAAATACTTTTGTTCCCTGCTGTATCTATTCTACCCTACCGAACATGAATTATATCTGATTTCTGGTGAATGTATTATTTGTCCTTGCTGTACATGTATTATCCTGCATTAAATGTATTTGTTAATCACGTATCTTATATACCTGGATTCTATCTTTTGACTGACACCCCTTGATGTTTTTTGGCCAAATTCCTTTTTTTTTATGTAGTATATACCACGTCTTAATGACATCACAATAAAGTCTGTGATAATGCTATGGAAAAAATCAGCACTCAACTGGCTATGGTTACGTGTGCGTCTGAATTTCACTTGGGAGAAAAAAGACACAGAAAAAGTAGTGTAGCGTGCAATGCTGTTTTGTCCAGTTAAATGACTAACACCATGACAGAAACCCAATAGACTTCAGGATATTCAGTCAATATATTGATGGGGTCCATCAGGCGCCATTTGTGTCTGTAATGTAACAGGTTTGATACCACCATTAGGTTTGAAGTATTGTTTTTATGACAAAGCAGGAAACAATGAAATAGCAACGCAGATTCTAGAGCAGCTGTGCAGTGCAATGGGTGAAAATCTGCTACAGATCCGTGGCATAATAGGCACGTACAGAAAATCTACAGCATGCACTCATATATTTCCTACATGTGAATTGGGTTACCGGCTATCTAACGTATGTGACTAACTTTAGGATTCATTTCCTTATAGTATTTTCTGTGCAGTCCAGTAAGTTTTTTTTTCTTTTGCTTTTTAAACCAAGACATTTTGATCCATCCGTGTAAGTTGTTCTTATCCTAATAACATCAATTTACAGTGGCCTCTGGATACAATATTTTTTTTACCATACAGTGGTCTTTCCTGGGACATTGTATCTTGAAACCTAACATTGCCATTCTTTGTCACAGACACTGCTGATCTGCAGCAGATGTGATTGTCTAGAAGATCCAACCAATTATCATGAACATTTTACTTGCAAAACCCCTCTTTTAGTGAAGTTCTTGCTGTGATAGGCGTTCTAGTAGCGCCTCTCTACAGTACAGGGTGGTACTACATGTCCTCTATTGTTCTTTATATTGCAGGCTGATATGGGGCCTATGTCTTCTTAGTTTCGTGTTACATTGTGTGTGAAATACATTACACAAAGCTTCTATACATGAAATAGAAAGTGATTTCCAGCTTCCAGATGTAATATGTAAGGACTTGCTTTATCTGCATAAGTTATCTGTGATATTTCTTTAATTTTGCATTATGTTAAAATTTGGATCTTTTATGGCTATGGTCTTAACATCCAATGGTCCTCCTGGAACCTTAATATTGTATATTGAGGGACCAATGTCATTTTAAAACCAGCATAACTTCATACAGAGGCACAAGAGGACTCTAGAAGCTATTATAACAGGCTGCAAACTATTTGTGCCCTTAACTAGACCCAGGTCAGTTACTTTTAGCAAATAGAAAGCCCCCTTAGTCCGGTTAATACACAACATATTTTTAGTGTGGAATTTGCACAAAAAGAAATCTGTGGGGTTTTGGCATGAAGTGAAAACAATCCACAGTGATTGATGGGCATGATGTGGGATTTCAATGTCTATGTAGTTCAAGCTAGTTTCAGAGCAGATTCTTCCTCTGTGTGGCCCTAGTATAAGAGGGGTACTTGTACTCTATAAGTAAATACTGTATAGCAGCTAGACATTTAAACACCACTGCTAAAATTTGCACTTACAAATAAGGTTATGTTCAATATATCATGACTTTATGTGCAACTTAAAATATGCAAGCTATAAATAATACCCAAAAAATTAAGGCAATGAATGTTTCTTTGTGTGGTAAGAGCACATTGGTGCATCTCATGTATAGTATGATAGAGGCCAAGCATAAGTGCTTCACCTAGAAACCAAATTACTTAATAACTTTATTTATTAATTTGATTCCTTACTTGATAAAAGTCGTAAAAATATTTTAAAACACATTTTTTAATATAGCAATAACTGTAAATTCAGAATGAGACCTGCCCTACATCTCATCCACATCTATCTATTTGCAGATTTTACTGTGGTATTGCTGCAGTTTGAGGCCGCAAATTTGTACAATATGTGGACTTAAAGGGGTTTTCTCACCACAATGACTGGCTTTTAACATGTAGGGAAAGGTAAAGGAAGACTATTACCAAATACATTGTTGTTTCAAATTTGCTTTGTTCAGGAGATAAAGAAGATTTTATGTATTGCTAGTGTGCACAAGTTTCTCTTAGTTACTGACTACCTCTCCTTACTCTCTTATTGGATTGCTCCAAGTGCCCTCCCCTCATCCCATGGTAAGTCATTCATGGTGTTGTATTGCTCATAGCACGCATGAAATTTAGAGAAATTTGTTTACCTAAACTATAGGGGGACTTGCATGAAATACTGTCCTTGGTATAAGATACTTTTCTGGTGCCCATAGACAACCAATCAAGAGCTCCACTTTCAATTTTTTGTTTGCAGGTGCACTGTATTGTAATGATAGGGGAAATCTGGATGGTGGCGTTTGGGCTCATCTAGGAAAGTCTTAGTTCTAAGACAGTTTCTATACTTGTGGCTTAATATGTCTTGTTGTTGTTTAATAGGTGTTGCACAAGTTCCAACCAGCGCGATTTTTTAGGAAGAGGTTTGGCGCGTTGGTTGGCGGAGCGACGATTTGCAGATGCTGGACGGCTGCAATATCGCGAGATGATTGGTAGGGGTAGCATCGGATAGATTGTGTGATCAGTGAAGCAGTTCGCGCCTACCCGATACGGGATTATGATACGCAGAGGGGGGTGTTATGTTGAGAATGGATATTGTGGGTATTTGGGGGTGGGGGTAGGGGTATGGGGAGGGGGGGGGGGGGGTTAAGGTGTTGGGGGGGGGGGGGTTTTTACCTCCTAATTTGTTGATTTATTGTTATTTCACGGGGTTTGGGTTGGGGGGGGGGGGGGGTTTATCTGAACTAATCCAAAATCTTTTTGTTTTTTTCTTTATAGATTAAAATAAAAAATATAATTTTTTTATTTTTTTTAATTTTTTATTTCTGTTAAATTTTATTTTTTTTTTATATGATTTGATTTTTTTTTTCTTTTAATGAACAGATTTTTTTTTTTAATTAAATTTTTTAAATTTTTTTTAAACAAGAGGCTTTTACATTTGTATCATTTTTTTTTTTAAAATAATTTTTTTTTTCTTTTTTAAACTTTTTAACTTATTTTTTTATTCAAATTATTGGCGCAGTCGCGCGTAAACAATGACATTGTCTTAGGGGCCGGGAGCAGGCGCCCCCGCCTGCGGGCTCCTGGCCCGCTCCCCGTCTCCGCCCCGTTTTTCACGGCGGATTTGTGTCGCTCAATACGGCGCACAAATCCGTCTTGGGAATATAGCCGTGTGAACCGGCCTTAGGCTATGTCACACGGCCTTAAATTGGACGTAGTTCAGTCCGTTTTAACGCGCCGAAAGTGCGCTATTAACGGATGATTTACCATTACAAGTCATTACGGTAATCCACAGTTCTCATAGAGAAACTATGCGATTACGTCTTCCTCTCCCATGATCAGGCGAATCCGCCGCGGGGGTAGATAATTGACATAGTGAATTGAACCAGCGGGTATACGCGCCGCTGGTATGCAAGTCTATGGGCGGCACCCGTCCCGCCCCCGGCACACGGCGTAATTGCGGGGCGTGATTACGCCCTGCATTTAAGCCGTGTAAACCTAGCCTTAGAGCTCTGTAGCCTTGTGCGATACAGAAGGAAGGAAATTTGGAATTTCAGTGGGGAAACAACATGGACTGTCCAAAGCAGATTTCTGCCTCCTATATTTTTGCACGTTTCTAAATGATGACATTGATTTTTCATTGTAATCAATGGGAGGCAAACTACTTTCGTGTTTCAGTCGTTTTTATTGCTTATTTTGGGGGTTATTAGGCGCCTGTTCCACCTCAAAATAAGTGTCAAAATCAGCCTTGTGAACATACCCTAACAGGAATAGCAGAACTAGTATGTCAATCACTGCTATAGAACACCAGAGTCTTTGACCCAGTGGAAGTATGTAATGAGTCAGAGTGGCTGTGGCTCTGTAAAACAGCATGGTGAGACAGCCCCTTTAAGTCATACAGAAGTGCCGGCAGAATTCTCCTAAGGTTATGTTCACACGGCTTAAATTGGGACGTATCTCGCCCTGTATTCGCACCATACTTGCGCTAAATACGGGGCTGAGATACGTCCCAGTCTATTTACTCGGTAATCCACAGTTATCATAGAGAACTATGGATTACGTTATCCTCTCCACGTCAACAATACGCCGCTGGGTGAGATAATTGGACAATGTCAATACAAATTACATGTCAATTACATGCCGCTAGTAACGAATGTCTATGGGGCCGGCGGGCTGCTGGCCCCCCTGCATTGCGGGAGTTGGCGCAAGCTCCCGTAATCCCGGAGTAATTGCGGGGCGTAAATACGCCCCGCAATTATGCGTTAGTGAACTTAGCCATACAGAGTAGTTCATCATAATGTTGCAATAAATAGTGTTTTTTATTGTTTTTTTTGAATGGAGTGAGAGATATGCGGTTCTGCTGGTCCATGGCTACCAGATCCATGGTGCCCTACTCACCTCTTGACTGTGATAAACCAGTGGATCATGATCACAGCATTGATTTGAAAGCTATATAAAGCATTGTAAGTTTTTATATCTTGGGTACAAATATTTATTCTCAATAATAGATTTTTATGAAACAGTTTTTCATTTATAAACATATAACAAAATAGGCATATGCAACAAGAAGAGAATCACTACAATGCGGGTGTGCTGCGGGTGCAAATATTTAAATACGTTTTGGGCTATGATTGTATTGGATTATGTAGAGCGAGTTGCATTCAGTTATGATAGCCATACACTGTCTAGAGCTTTGACTTGCTCTGTGGGCTTGATGTGATGTGTGGATTAGTTTAGAAACTGGATTAGCATTTACTGAAGGTCAGCTTAGTTTTAGAAAACGGTCAATGAAAAGGTCACTTACAAGTTTAAGGTTTTCATTTGTTTCTGGTACAAGAAAAGGATCTGGCAGCATCCGTCACATGCATGACTTGCTGGTAACTACACCGCTAATTTGTGATAAGATGATACTGTTGTCAAACTTTAATATGCCAGCTACGCCTCATGTCATGAAGGAGATTTTAGATCTGCATGGTTATTGTGTGCAGTGTTCTGCTAAGAGCTTCTTGACAGCACTGTCTTACCTGGAGGGGTGAACAAGCATTTCACTGCCGGGTGGAAAGAGCAGAAATAACTCAGAAAATGAGCATAGCAAAAAGCATAATACATTTAAAGAAGAGTTTGTAACGCCCCTACCACCTGCCATAATTTCAAGTTCTCCAGCATTGCTCTACACCACTGGAAATGTAGTCCAGCTATTAAATGTTATCAACATTACTAGTTGATGTAGGTTACAAAAGAATCGGCATCTCACTTTTTCTGTAGGTTTTCCATCCATTGGCTTTAGCAGTATATAGTCTATATGTGAATATTGGGAAAGGGTATCAAAAATATTGTAAGACTCTTAAGGCTATGTTCATGCGTCACATTTTGTTTACTGGAAAAATACGGCGTGTAATCCTTACCAGAAATCCAAGGAAATGCCTCGGACTTCTGCCAAGGGCTTTGTACGTTGTAAAGGCGTTATTGGCTTCTGAATTGAATGGGACTAACCTGTTTCACTCCTGCCAGAGCGGAATCTGAGGAGGATCCACTCGAAAGAATGAACATGTTCATTCTTTTCTTTCCACACCATTTAAAATGTGAACTACAGCACAGATTGTCCATTCAGATGAATAGCAGTGAGATTGCACCAGGATTTTAACCTAGAATCCAAAGCAGAATTCGCTTCAAATTCCTCATTAAACTCCATCACGTGAACCTACCCTTAGAATAGATATGTCGGTCATCATTGGTAGCTACAGACACCTTAAAGTTGTTGTCCACTTTGGACAATCCCATCACATGTGAAAGGTCTCCAGACAACGATCGCAAAGGTTGGGTTCCTCTTGTGGAATCCCATAGTTCAGCAGTATAAGAACTGGTGTTTACTTTTATGAAGAAGCATTACCAAGTGCCTGTTGAAGTCAGTGGTCCATTCCAGTTGTGTATAGGGATGCACTGGTTCCTTCGTTGGGTGAGCTGGTCTTTTCATTCAAGTTAACTGAAGGGGGATCTTGAGCAGGGCAAGATGGAACTATAGAAAATGTTAGTGTATGGTAAAATAAGACTCATTTTGTATGAAAAACTAAGCTCAATCTCCAGGAGGCCTTACAAAAAAAAGTTATTTACCTACTCCAGTCCACAACATTTCAGCTCCACTGAAGACTAAGGCCATGTTCACACGACGTTTTGGATCCGTTTTGGATGTGTTTTACGGATCAGTTTTTAACCTGCGAAACTGGATGCAAAACTGCATCCAAAAAGGGACTCCAGAAAAAACGGCAACAGTCTGAATCTTTTTTGAATGAATATTGGATGTGTTTTGCATGGTTTTCTGTGATCCGTTTTTCAATGCTTATTTAAATCAACCTATCAAACTGCAATTTATAATATAATATAACTAGAGTGGCGAATCGAATTCTAACGAGTGGAATTCGTTTAGAATTTCAGGAAAACTTCGGTTCTCGAACGTAAGTCGAACTTTGGCGGTACGCTTGGCACGTGAACGAAGGTGTGCATTTTCATTGATATAAATGGCTGCGAGCACATGGCGTTACATGGGGCAAAAGCACCTGGGAGGAAGAAGGCATTAAGGCCTGCATGACGTGTGCAGAGATGAAGCCAACAGAGACTGGCGGGATTTGTGTAGTCACCGCACTATATAAGGACCCAAGAGCGCGACGACTGGAGAGCTCACACTCCTCTCACTGTACTGCAGGAGAAGTGCTGCTGCGGGTGATTAGCGCTTTCTGAAGAAATGATTTTTACACAGCTGGATTTTTGGTTGATGGGGTGTTCCAGCTTGTCTCAGAGACTTTCTATGATGTTCTATTTTGATTTTGTTGGGGGTATTGGATCAGAAATCCAGCTGTGCGTTCCACTGCTAGCTGCAATTTACATTCAATATCCAAGTGGGGATCTAAGCCAGTTCCTGTTGTATTTCATTAAGAAACGCGTTTTTACAATACAAATACACTTCATTTTTGGCTGTAAATTCTATTGCGCAATTTACATACAGGGGTTAAATTAAGCGTTGTTTTGCTGCTGTGCTGACAAAAATAAACCGTCTTTTTTCACACGCCAAATATATATTTTTTTTTTGTAGCATAATCTCAAAGCACAAAAGGTTATTACAATTTTATCTTTGTTGTGTGTGGCGTAGACAAATAACGCCAGTGTAACACGATACAAGCTACTAGTTTGTGGTCGGTGGCTCAATTCTATTGCGCAATTTAAATCAGGGGTTAATTAAGCGTTGTTTTGCTGTGTTGCTGACAAAAAGTAAACCGTTTCTTTTTCAACCGCCAAATATATATTTTTTTTTTGGTAGCCTAATCACAAGCAAAGGTTTATTACAATTTATATCTTGTTGTGTTGGCGTTGAAAATACGCCATTGTAACACGCTAACAAACGCTCTAGTTTGTGGTGGATCAATTTCTATTGCCGCAATTTACATTCCAGGGGTTAATTAAGCGTTGTTTTGCTGGTGTGCTGACAAAATAAAACCGTCTTTTTCAACGCCAAATTATAATTAAATAAATTTTTTTTTTGGTAGACTAATTAGACTCAAGCAAAGGTTAATTACAATTTTATCTCTTGTTGTGTGGCATAGAAAAAAAATTACACGCCATTGTAACACAGCTACAAAGGCTACTGTTTGTGGTGGCTCATTTCTATTGCGAATTTAACATCCAGGGGTTAATTAAGCGTTTGTGATGTTTTACTGGTGTGCTGACAAAAATAAAACGACATTTTCAACGCCAAAAATATAAAATATATATATTTTTTTTGGTAGCTAATTTAACAAGCAAAAGGTTAATTACAATTTTTACTGCTCTTGTGTGTGGCGTAGAAAAAATACGCCATTGTAAACACGCTACAAAGCTACTAGTTTGTGGTGGCTCAATTCTTATTGCGCAATTGTAAACATCGAAGGGGTTAATTAGCAGTTGTTTTTGCTCTCGTGTGCTGACAGAAAAATAAGAACCTGTCTTTTTCAACGCCAAATATTTATTTTTTTTTTGGGTAGCTAATTCACAAGCAAATGGTTAATTACAATTTTATCTCTTGTTGTGTAGGGTTGTAATTACGCCATTGTAATACGCTACAAGCTACTAGTTTGTGGTGGCTCAATTATATTGCGCAATTTTACATCATTCCAGGGTTAATATAGCGTTGTTTTGCCTGGTGTGCTGACAAAAATAGAACCGTCTTTTTTCAAACGACAAAATATATATAAAAACTTTTTTTGGTAGCCTAATCACAAGCAAAGGTTAATTACAATTTTATCTCTGTTGTGAGGCGTAGAAAATACGCCTATGTAACACGCTTACCAAAGCTACTAGTTTGTGTGGTCAATTCTATTGACGCAAATTTACATCAGGGGTTAATTAAGCGTTGTTTTGTTGGTGTGTGACAAAATAAACCGTCTTTGTCCAACGCCAAATATATATATTTTTTTTGGTAGCTAATTTCACAAGCAAAGGTTAATTACAATTTTTTCTCTTGTTGTTGGATGTGGCGAGAAAATTACACATTGTAAACGCTACAAAGCTACTAGGTTGTGTGGCTCAATTCTATTGCGCAATTTACATCCAGGGGTTAATTAAGCGATGTTTTTGCTGCTGTTCTTGACAAATTAAACGTCTTTTTAACACCGAGAATATATACATTTTTCTTGTAGCATTAATCACAGCAAGAAGGTTAATTAACCTGTTTGTGCTTTTACATTTAGTAAATCACCACAGCTGCTTCGGTAAACGACACATACAAGCTAAATTTTTCCTGGACATTTTGTGGGCGCAATTTATCTCACGGGTTAGACCCAAAGATTGTTCTGGGTTCATTTGGAGTCAAACAACTGGGTGTATATTTATAATTACAGATAGCTTCATCAAAAGTTTGGTCTGTACATTTTTGAAAAAACAGTATGTCAGACAGAGAGGTGGCCAGCTCTGCGAAACTGCGAGTGGCAGTGGCACAAACATTGTCTGAAAAAACGGGTCCAGGTCGCCAGCAAAGCAACAAGGGTGACGTCGCTAGGAAGGGGTTCACTCGGTGAGGCCAAACTGCCGCTGTTATCTATCGGCCTGTGTGTTGTTCTCAGCAACCAGGGTTCTTGGATTGGTTGAATAGGTCATCCTCATTCCTCCCAGCATGACATCTGGGGACACCCCTGCCAAGAGTTCGGGTAGGGGAACCTCAGACACAACTCTTAGTTGGCATTGGCCCGGGAGCGGCCCATGCGGGTCAGCGGCACCTCACCTGTCCTCAGGCCCGCCTCTGTCCCATCCAGTTCCTCAGCAGGGATCTACTATGTGTCATGGGGCTCTGCGCAACTATATCACCCTAACAAACCACTATAGCCAGATGGAATGAAACAATTTGAGGAGGGCAGTCAGCAGCTATTTGGCAGCGGCAAGAAGAAAGGGGCCAGTATCAACAGCTTCTTGCAGTAGGCGGCAAAAGTAATTGTGGTGGAGAGTGGCATGGGAGTACATGTGGTGAGGAGGGTTCAGCTCGGCTTACCAAAAGAAGGTGATGAGGGGACAGTAGTGAACGATGAATAACAAATAGATGATGATGTAGTCCGACCGCACTTGGGTAGCCGGTGATGCAAGGCTTCATCATCGTTCAGGAGAAGGGAGGCGTCAGCTTGCGCGTCAGGCAGCGGGCGCTGCCAGCAAAGTGGGTTGTGTGGCACTGTGAGGTCAGCAGAGTAGCAGCAGTGTGAGGTCGGGGAGCCAGCGGCCACGGTCGGTAGAAACCGCTTCGCAGGTCCAAGACAGTAGCGGCACAGCGGGTAATCAGCTCGAAGGGCCATCGGCGGCAGTGAGTCTCTCAGTGCGGGTGCTTGACGTTGGCCGGTAATAATTATCTAGCTACTCGGCGGTGTGGCAGTTCTTTGCTAGAGACAACGAGGAAGCCGAATATGGGTATATGACTAGATTCTGTGGGCAGAAAGTGTAGCAGGTGGCCAGGGAGCATAACGTTGGCACAACGGGCCTGCGGTCAAAACATGCAGCGTCACCATCACGGTGGCGCTGGGAGAAAACGTGGCTCAGATGTGGTGGTCCATCCATGCCGCTGCTGCTTAGCAGCAGCGCGCCAGTGGCACGGCATGCCATTTCACGCCCAGTCAAGCTCCACCACTCTTGCAGAAGGCAGCTGTTTTCTCTTTGACATCCTCTCCCGGTCCAGATGCTCCTGCTCCTCACTCACTCATGGCTGCCAGCAGTCGATCATGAGAGGTCGATGGTAAAAGAGACAACAGTATGCGTCCAATACCATGTAAGTGCAGCTGCGCAGCTGCACAGTGCTCCCTGTCACAAGTTGTTGGTACTGCAGTCCCCTCCCTTTCAAATGTTTGGTCTCTGCACCTTCTAGAGAAACTAATGGCTTTGTGTACCGAGCCGAGATGGAGAGTTCCAAGCCGTAATTTCTTTTCCAAAAAGGCTTCCTAGTACAGCGCACTTCATAAATATGTAGAACAGAAGTCGGGCTCAGTCCTTGAGCTTATCGGTTTGTCCCAAGGTAAACCTGCAGCGCGGACGGGTCTGGAAGCTGTCATGTAAATAACGGTCAGGGCCAGTAATTGTCCTTTACGGGCCTTCCAATGGGTGTACTGAGTGAATGTGTTCCTGCCCAGTGGCACCACCAACTAATTGGACAGGAGAGCCGCTTTCTCCTCCACAGAGTTGTGTCAAACTGCCTGTCTCATGTGCAATGTCCGCCTCCTCCTCCTTCCTACCACCACACACCATCTCAGCCTCCACAAGTACTGCTTCTCCATCATACCACATGTGTAGGGCAAGAAGAGGATGGCTTTGTACACGCAGTTCTACACCTAGCTTGCCTCGGCGAACAGAAGTCCACTACATGGGGAGGAAAATGCTCCTGATTCATTGCCAGCATAGAAATCGAATGTTGTGGCTTTCTCCGCGCCCAACTGCAAATCGGAAACCATGGTGACGGACAATGGGGAAGGAACATGGAGTCCGACGCTGCACCGTCCGAGGAGGGATGGTCATATGGCCTCCTGCATGGCGCACGTGTTTTTTTTCAATATGGTGTAAAATAGGTTACTGAAGTCTTTCGCACCGATCTTCAAGAACATTCTGAAAATGCCAGGAAAATGTAGCATGCAAATTTATCCATTCGTACAAAGCCGAGGAACACCCCTCCTCGAGTTGCAGCGGTCAGAAGGCCTCCTCCCCAACACGCTCTGATATGCGATGTTTCACGCGCTGGAATTCCAGCCTGCACATGTTGGACCGACTTGTTATGAACAGAGAAAGGCCATAACGATTTTGTTGATGATCACACGGCAGACAGAAGTACTCCCCTGTGTAACTTTTTGATGTCAGCCAGTGGCAAGCTCATGCGTGACACCGAGCCGTTTTTTGTTGAGGCCATTCGAGGAGGCCACGTTATTTGTCAGTGCCAGGGACTACGGGATGAATAAACGTCATTCCAATGCTTCAATGTCCTTGGAACAGATGCTTGGAAAAATCCTGTACTGGGCAGGGGGGACTGGAGATGCTGGCGATACATCTCGTGGGACCACATGAGTCCGGTGGGGACTGAAAGTGGAGGAGGAGGAGGGAGGAGGACATTGGAGCAGAAGCTGATTGTCTTGTGAACATTGATGGGATTTTCTTACCCAGGTGACAAGAGAGGAGGAGCAGGAGCAGCTGGGAGAGGTGGATGTGAGTGAGGAAGACGAGGTTGCAGATGACTCCAAGCACCGTGGCAGTATACAGTGGAAATGGAGGGCAGGGGAGCCACTCGGTGTCAATTGTGCGATGTCCCGCAGCTTGCTTATTTGCCCTGGCTAGTGACAGCGAATAGTCAGCTCATCCGGAAGAGGATGACTTCTGGCTCTCAACCCTATTGGACCCTCGCTCTAACGGTCCAAAATGGGAGGCCTTTTTACCCAGCTGTTGAAGGGAAGACAAAATCCAATTTTACTTAATTAGTGAAATCCTCTCGTAATCAGTTGGCCGCTGGCCTATGTGCGGCATAGTCAATCCTCTGACAGGTTCTGACCGGGGGGTTCCTCAGCGCTCACGTACTAACTGCCGGCGGCTTGCTGGGGGAAGGTGGAGAGGGGTAGGGAAGGGGGCAGTACCAGCTCCATCAGCAGGTAAACGCTAAGTCTGGAGTCCACTATGAGGCAGCTTCCTTCACCCTTGTGAGGAGGGGCAGTCACAAGCTGCAGCATGCAGCCAGGACATGGAGCATTCCCTGAACCAACAGGTTGTGGCTACTTGGACAGCACTCTGCCACCCCAGTTAGAGATACCGCTGGACTACTGGGCAGCCAAACTGGATGTGTGCGCCGCCTATCTTCGCCGATTTCTGCTAGTGGTAGAAGCTGTCTGCCGGTCAGTAGTGTGGCATCTGAGGGGTGTCAGTGCGGCGGGGGCCATCGTTACCCCAAGGAGAACCGCTTGTCCAAGGGAAATGTTGACACTACTGACCTTTGTGCAGATGAATTTCAAAGGCGTGTATTCGGCCGAGGATTTCCACACACATATGCCTTATGCTGTCAGTCTGGGTTCAAACTACTGCCTCAGTCACTATTCTGATGCGCCACCCGCTGATGCCACACATTTGCTGATAGTTTCATCCATCTGCCTTACCCACCGTTCTTTACCAGGACTTGTATTTGCCACCACCTCAACACTCTGTCATTGTGCCCTCTATGTGCATTACTCATAGCTGCTGCTGCTGTTTGCTGTTGCCGTGGACAGTCCACACACTGTGTCATTGTGCCACCTGTTCTGCGGCTCTGGTTAGTGGTACTGTTTTGCACATCCAGAATGTCATTGTGCCACTCTCTGACCTCCATGCTGTTGCTCTGTCTTCACCTCCACTTCATACTGTCATTGTGCCACTGCATGACCTCATGCTGCTAGCCTGGCCAGGTGACCTCCGCTCTCTGTCATTGTGCACCGCTCTGTGGCCTAATACTATTTTGCCTACCTGCAGAATCGTCATTGTGACACTCTCTGACCTCATTGCTGCTGCTGTGTTGTGACTCCTGTCGTGCCCTCCAACACTGTGTCATTGTTTGCCCCACTGTCTGCACCTCATGTCTGCTGCCGTGGTGCTGCCGTGCCCTCCAACACTGCTGCCCTACTCCTGTTTTTGCCACCTCAGAATTTTCATTGTGCCACTGTCTGGACCTCAGGCTGTGATGCGGCTGCTGCTTGGAGGGGTGGGAGCTCCTTTGCCGCTCCACACTGGTGTCATTGTGCCACTGTCTGAGTTTTGCTGCTTGCTGTTGCTCATGCGTGCCCTCCACACTGTGTCATTGTACAACTCTCTTGGCCTACCCTTTTTGCAAGCTCCGAATTTGTCATTGTGCCCACTGCCTGATCCTCATGCTGCTGCCACCGTGACCTCGACACTGTGTCATTGTTGGCCACTCTGCGGCCTGGTACTTGTTTTAGCACTTCCAGAATGTCATTGTGCCACATGTCTGACCTCCATGCTGATGTGGCTGCCGTCCGTCACTCCACAACTCTGACACTAATGTTGCCACCTGAGCTCTCAGTTTGTTTCTTTTCCAGCTTTTTGCTGCCATGGACTTTATAAGCTACGTTCTCTGCTTCTGGTTTTTTGGTCAGTTTTGCCCCCCATAAGTGACCAGGGCATTTTATTGTGAAGCATGATTCTGAGGAGCGGCGGCAGTCAGTAGTGGGGTCATACTAAAAACACAACATTGTATGAAGACCAAACAAGCTCCCTCTGCATATTTAAGCATGGCACAACGCTTACAGCACACTGCAGGCTCTGTGCAGCCTGGAAATAGCGCTTTTTACGCGATTCGTGGCGAAGTAATTTCGGAACGAAAACGAATTTTGACGGAAAAATTCGGCGATTGATCCGAATCGAATTTTGAGAATATTCGCCATCTCTAAATATAACCTATCAATGACTCAAGAAAAACCCTTTTTTTACCTAGTGGACATCAACTGTTCTTAGATACACCTATGATTTTAGATCCCAGTCACCCACCCCCGACTATTTTGTTTTTTTTAAATCAAACCAACTTGTTTTCAAAACCCCACCCCATGTGTATATGAATTAATAACAATCATTTATAAACTAAATCAATTATAAAACTAAAATATTTATAATAAATTTATATTTAGTATACATATATATTTTTTAGAATATATTTATTTCATATAATTATCATTTATTTACTATTTATATCATTCTATAATATATTACATTTTTAATTATATATAAATTCTATACAAAGGTATATTCATATATATACTATATCTATTTATATTACACTATTATATACATTTTTATTTATATTTATAAATTATGATACATTTGATCATTAAATATATATTTATATAAATTTATAAACTAAATATAACCCAACTTATTAATTAAAATTTTATATTGATTTAAAACCAATGCGTTTTACGCATGCGTTTTTGGGCACGAAACCGGTTACCAATACGCACCAAATGTATGCTGTGCGCTTTTGGATGCAGCTTTAGGGTGATGCCAAAAGCACACTCCATTTTCTATGGAAGGTTTTCTCTTGAGTAAAAACGCAAGAGAATTGAATGTCAATCTTAAATCGGATCCGAAAAGTGCAATCGGGATCACTCGTGTGAACAGTGATGGCTTTTGTACCATTGATAAGCACTGTTTAATCCACACTGACAATTGTTAAGAATCCGTTTGAGTGATCCTTAAAAACGGATCACAAAAAACGTCGTGTGAACAAGCCCTAACGCCGTATTTGCAGACCCTGCTTCGGGGCGTAATTGCGCTGCAATGTGCCCCTAGTACACTCCGCAAATACGGTAAAATCATAGCACTCATGCTTGATATGTCACTTCTTTTTACTGGCACGTACTGTGTGGCAGGAAAAGGCAAAGTGAATGGAGGTCGGGCCAAGTCGCTGTTGAAAGTACACGCTGCTATATGCCATGTAAGACCAGCCTTAGACTTTCTATGTGAGATGATCAGCCGTGGATCCTGCTCTTCACATATAGAATAAGTATTGTGCCTGAGAGTGGGTTTGTATCAATTAGGGAAAAATTGCAATGATGCAGTTTTGCCCACAAAACTGTATGGTATTGAAATTGTAATGTATGTTATATAAAACAAATGTTGCTTAGATTGTTGCACAATATAGGGGCATAGCTAAAGACTCAGTGGGCCCAGGTGCAAAACTTCAGCTGTAATATAATAATTATAATATGTACTGTCTCCCCTGAAATTAAGTATAGAAAATGTTGTATCCCTGAAATTGATTATTTTACAATCTGCACCCCATGAAAACAGGAGTAAAAAGAGAACGTGCCGAATGGCAGGGCAGGGAGCTGAGGATGCTCTTGCAGCTGCAGATGTCTGATTGTATCTGCGACCTAAGGGAAAACCTGAGAGAGGGGCTGTTGGTCTACTGGGCTGTGCCCTTCATCTGTGTGGCTTTGCTTCTGTGCACGTGGCCGCCATGCAGTGCTGTGCCCCCATTTAGTGCTTGGGACCCACTTTAAAGAGGTCGCCGATTGAAGTGGCAAGTGGGCTCAAATAGCGTTTTGGTCAATCAAAAAGTATACTCTAAGAACCTTCTTTCATTTTTGTAAAGTTTTGCTGGAAGCATTTAGATCAAAGGTATAGTGTGAGGATGTGCGGTCCATGCCTCTCCCTTCCATGTTTGAAAACCTGAATCATCCAGACCCCACCCTTGGCGGTCTATGGTACCGTGGGGGTATGTGTAGGGATCTTTGGTGGTCTAGCACAGTTAAGGGGCTAATCTCAAAATCCCCTGTAGTGTAGAGGAATGTAGGAGTTAATGTACACTCACCGGCCACTTTATTAGGTACACCTGTCCAACTGCTCGTTAAACACTTAATTTGCTAATCAGCCAATACATGGCGGCAACTATGTGCATTTTAGGCCCTCCAATTGTGGACATGGTCAGGTACAATACTCCTGCAGTTTTCATACCTGTCTGCATCAGTAATGGGAAGAAAGGTGATTTGAGTGCCTATTGAAAGTGCAGGTTGTTGGCTGCCAGAAGGGCTGGTCTGTGTCATTTTCAGAAATCTGTGATCTCCTGGGATTTCATGCACAACCATCTCTAGGGTTTTACAGAGAATGGATCCGACAAAAAGAAAAATAACATCCGTAGTGCGGCAGTCTGGTTGAGCGGAAATGCCTTGTGATGCCCAGAGGTCAAAGGATATGGGCAGACTGGTTTTGAAGTGATAGAAATGGCACATTGACTTCCAAATAGCCAACCCGTTACAACCAAAGGTAGGCAGAAGAGCATCGTCTGAATTGC
Organism: Phyllomedusa bahiana; assembly: GCA_025379985.1. Classification (NCBI taxonomy): domain Eukaryota; kingdom Metazoa; phylum Chordata; class Amphibia; order Anura; family Hylidae; genus Phyllomedusa; species Phyllomedusa bahiana. The sequence goes on from JAODAL010038077.1 coordinate 19,878, forward strand.
AACCAGGTATGGCGAAACTTTGAGGCAAGATGGGTACAGCAGCTAGAAGACCACACCGGGTGCCACTCCTTTCAGTTAATGAACAGGAAAACGAGGATCCAATTTGCCCAAGCTTCATCGAAATTGGACAGTAGAAGATTGGAAAATCGTTGCCTGGTCTGATGAGTCTCGATTTCTGCTGCGTAATTTCGGATTGGTAGGTCAAGATTTGGCTGTCAACAACATGAAAGATGGTTCCATCCTGCCTTGGTTATCAACGGTTCAGGTACGGTGGTGGTGATGTCATGGTGAGGGGATGTGGGGAATATTTTCTTGGCACTATTTGGGCCCATTGGTACAATTGAGCATCGTTTTGCAACACCATTGTGGAATCTATGCACGAAAGAATGAGGCTAGTTCTGAAGCCAAAGGGGGTCACCCCGTTACTAGCATGGTGGACCTATTAACAGTGGCCGCGTGCTTTTAGGTCGTGAGTGTGATGGAATTCCTGATGGAAGGGCAGTGGGAGGGTTATTGCTAGTGGTCTCGGACAATATACTGGTTAATCTAAGGATCATTGGTGTTCTACAGCAGTGAACAGATTAATATAAGCACCCTTGGTGGAGGGCAGTGAAAAAGTTAATACTATATATCTGCAGTCACTTCCTGTTTCCTCCTAGCACTGACCGTGGACATGAGTGCAGAGAGGAACAGAGAGATTATACAGCAATAACTTTACAACTGGACAGACCATATACACTGACCAGCAAATGTTTAAGAACTTTTGACTTTCAGGCTCCATGTCTCACCATCCACTACAGCTTTGAATGTGTCCAATACCAAGTCCATTTTTATAGACAATCATATTGGCTCTCATACATAAATTTGATTTGTAACTATTTAGCATATGATTAGTTACACAGATTTTTGTTATGTAGCTGCATTGTTAACTGTGTTTTGCTCCTTGGTGGTTCGAACATCTTTTTCTTTTTGCCTATACTACACCAAATTACAATTTGTTCTCATCATCCCCTATAGCTCAGTGTGTTATTAGTTGATACCCTAAGCTAAAGTATTGGCTCAAAATTGGGGAGGAAAGGGGGGGGGCACATTTTTTGAGATTCCCACAAGAAAAGAAAAATAGCATCATCCAGCTCATCAATAGTGGCCAAAATAGTTACCAAACTGCATTATGTGAGGCCATGACAGTTGAAAGAATACAAAATGAAGTCCGTCCATACATTCCAAAGTCAAGAGGTGGATGTCCAGGCAAAATATTGGGAGTCAACAAGTCGGCACATTACATCGTATGCTTCATAATAGTGAGATCATAGGCGTCCATGCAAGCACCGTGCAACAAGCATTACACAAGTCTGGAATGGTGGCTCAAAAAAAGTATAGAAGCCTTGACTTCAATATCGCCATAAGACGGGTTGGCTTGAGTTTGAAAAGTGAACAGTAGAAGTGAGACACAGGTAATTTGGAGTGATGAGACGAAAATCTCAATTGAACTGGGCTCTAATGGTAGAGCTAAATGGGTCTGGAGGAATTAAGGGAAAAGGAGGCTGATGGATCGAGAAATTGAAGGAACTGTCAAGTTAAGTGTAGAAAGCCTGATGATATAGATTTGTTTCACAGCCAAAGGTATTGGATACTTGACCAGGATCGATAGTTGTCTCAATGCTGAGCTATATTATTATTAATTATTTAAAAGGTTCATTAGTACAAGGGCTAGCTTACATACATTACATAAGTCAAACAAGTGCAATGGTGATGTTAAATTACTAACAATTGGTACGGAGGGAGAGAGGACCCTTTCCGCAAAGGCTTACAATCTACAAGAAAGGAGGAAAGAGACATACGGTGAGGGGCAGACATGTTTGTGGGGTAGAGTAGTGACAGTAGGGTTATTGTAGGTTATAGGCTATCTTGAAAAGATGGGGTTTCAGGTTGATTTTGAGGCTAGTGAAAGTGGAGGAGTCTGATGTGTTGGGGCACTGAGTCACAGAGTATGGGGTAAGCACAAGAGAAGTGTTGGAGATGGTTGTGTGAGGAGCTAAGAGGAGAACAGAGAAGAAGGTCACGTGAGGACCGGAGATTGCGTGTGGGACTGGTATCTAGTAGATTAATGGCAGTGAAATGTATGGAGAAGGAAAGTGTGGGAGAAGCCTTGTAGGTCATGGTTATGTAACTTGAACTGTGGCATTTCGCTTTGGCAGTGGGTAGCCAAAGGGGATAGGCAGCGAAGAAAGGTGGATCAGGCAGGCAGCAGAGTTGAGGATGGTTTGGAGAGGAACAAGAGTCCTAGATGGTGGGCCGCAGAGAAGGGTGTTGCAGTAGTCTAGGCGGGAGATGACTGAGGCATGGAAACGGGCATTTTTTATAGTTTTCGAAACCGTTAAAGAATATGAAACGGATTTGAGAGATTTTTCGGTGGAGGCGGCAGGGCGAGGTAAGGGCTTGGATTTTGTCGTTTGAAAAAAGAGAAGAAAGTCAAAGCTTCTCGCAAGGCAGCGACTTGTGGGACCACTGAGTAGTGTAGAGCCATTGACAGTGATAGCAAGATCTGGTGGGTGGATAGAGTGAGACAGTGGAAAGATAACTTCAGTTTTCTACACATTTAGTTTTAGGAGATGGGAGGAAAGAAGCAGGGATATGGACAATTGGTCTGGGATACGGTCGGAGCAGATAGTTAGGGCGGACATGTATGATTTAGAATGCATACTTTTTTTCTTTTTTTTTTTACTTGGGCAACACTTTTGAACAATAGATATACGAAGAGTGTAGGATACGACGCAGTATGAAAGTATGAAGATTTTTGGGCATTACAACTAAATTGAAGCTCTATGTTAATGCGCCAAAATCTGTCGTATTCTTACACTGCAGATTCTCATAAACGTGATTGAAACATTAAGAGGGCGACATGTTTGATATTCGAATGCGTACTTTTTTTTAAACATGCCGCCGACACCACAGTTTAAATTAGATTAGAAGAGTGTAGATACGCGACAGATTTTTGCCGCATTTCATTAGAGCTTAGTTCCGCCAACGTTTGGCGCATTACACTCTATTCGCCCAAACAATGTTTGGCGCTTTAAGCTTATGTAATGTCAACGCCACAGAATCTGTCGTATTCGACATCTTCATATATCTATTTAGAACTTGGTGTCTGGTCACCAGGTAAATAAAAAGTACGCATTCGAATTATTATGTCGACCTAAATGTCTGCGGTTCCGGAGATGTAGAGTTGGGTGTCGTCGCCGTACAGTTGGTATTGAAGGCCATGTGATGATATGAGTTAATCCAGACCAAGAGTGCAGACAATCGAGATTGACAAAGAAATGGTCCGGTTCAATGACATATGAAGTTTGAAGTTGCTGTATGGCCCCACAGTTCCCAGACCTCAACCCAAATCGAACACTTGTGGGTAGGATAAGAAATGCTGTATAGGTGGCATATCTGGTGAGCTTACTAAGGCACGAAAATTGGGAAAGTGAGAAGAGATTGGAATCAAATTTCGATCAAACATGCTTAAATCTGATATAGAGCATGCTCAGAAGAATTCTGGAAGTGTTGGAAGTCAAGGGTTGATTTACAAAAGACTAACAAAATAATAAAAATTAAAATTTATAATTTTTTAGGAGCAAAAACAAGCACACAAATGACGTTATATGCCAAATTTCTGCGTAACTAGTCATAATAATAGTACAGTCAAATTTATGGTTTCACGACTAGCCCGATCATGATTGTCTATTTAAGGTATCTTCCCACACAATTTTTTTACTTCTTAAAACAAAACACTAATACATATTCTATTCTTCTTTGCCGTTCTTATTTTCTGAATGCAGATTTCTCAATTCAGTCGTCTATATATGTAGAGAAAGCTTGTCTGCACTGCTTCAACAGCATTTAGAGAGATGATCTACAGCAGCTTTATGCACATAGGAGCCTGTGGATTGGATCAGTCCCATTGACTTCTATAGGAGAGTTCTCTAGGCATGCTCTGTGACCTGGGAAGAAGAAGTGTGCAGGTCGTGGGGGGAGAGGCAGTTGAACTGTGATTTATCCATGTGTGACTGGTGGTCCGTTTGGTCTATACACACTTGTGTCACACTTTCAGTTTATACTGCTGTGTATTGACCATGAGGCACGAACTACCAGAAAATCTCTCTACAGAACAGGGAGTGTCAGACTATTATTAGGCCTAGTAGCCAAAGTGAAAACTACAGGACTTAAGAATTTTTTTTTAAAAATGTGAAAATTATATGGGAAACTGAAAAAAAAAATTCATAAAAAATGTGTTTAACATAAAAACGTGAGTTGAGCAGTAAGTCATTTTTTGATGACACATTCCCTTTAAAACGATGGTAGTTTCACGTTCAAAGCTGACGTAAATGGTGAGATATTCAGCTTGAAAGTCAAAGGTTCAAAATATTGTTACCTTTTTGCTTGTCAGTTTATGATTGAGCAGAGCATTTTAATAACGCCTTGCTCAATTATTATAAGGGGCTGTCAGGCTGCAATAAAGGGGCCTGTGGGCAAACCAAGTTAGGGACTCAGGCCAATGTGCCCCCTTTCAGTGAAGCTACAGGCACTGCAGTTGCTGCATTTGGGACCAAGGGTCGTCAGGCGGCCCAGTCAGCACTAGCTAAGATTCTGGTTGTTGTCCTTATGTTTATTGAGGATAAATGCAGATCAATTTACCCATTATAGCAATAATCCCCATGTTCATGTAATGTTGCTGTAAGAGCAGTGACTGTGACTGTAGTAGGGATGCGGAAACCTGTGGTAAATAAAAAAATATTAGACTCTGGTTCTATCATTATTTATTGCTGTAAAAACATATCTGGATTCTAACTTTTTTTTTGTTTGTTTTCAGAGCCATTCAGATGATGCATGTACTCCTTGCATAGCTGGATAGAAAAGAAGACTTGAAGACTTTACAATGACATATAAACACTTGTAACACTTAACCCAGAATTAGTGGGACAATGGAAGATCTCTACAAAGAAACACCCGACCTCCAAATGGACTTGAATACCAGTCCTTCCACCATTCCAAACAAACTAGAGAACGGTGTCGCTCAACTGATTACTGCAGAAGCCTGGAATATTAATCCCTCGGGGCTGATGAAAAAAGCGCTCTCCCCTCTTGTGACTGTGCCAGCTACTCCTGTCCTTAGCCCCTCATCTGATTCCCAGAGTGGGGTAGCACTGAAGGTGGCTGCAACTGTTCTTCAGCCCATCTGCTTGGGAGAAAGCCCTGTTGTATTACCAATACATTGGCAGGTTGCAGGAAGCACACCACCTCAGATTAACACAAACAGCAGTAGCACACCCTATGTTATAACAACACAAGGACCTGTACCACTGCCTGTGCTTTTGGAGCAGCATGTTTTTCAGCACTTGAACTCCCCCTTGGTGTTGCCTCAAGCACCTCCATGCCCTGGCCCAACCATCCAGAACCACCTTTTTCCAGGAACTACAACTACTGTTGGTCAGCCACAAATATTAGACCAGAAAACTTCCAGTCCTGTACAGGAAACTGTACTTCCACCAGTTTTTCAAACACCAGGTTTTTCAGCTGTTTTACAAGATTTGTTTCCACCACCAAATTTAGGCACACCTTCTCCTTGTCATTCATCTCCAGATTATGCATCCGCTAATATAAACTCAGTCCCCCCCTTTAGCTCCCCATTGTCCCCTTTAGTTCCACCTGCCACACTCCTTGTACCATATCCTGTCATTGTTCCCCTACCAGTGCCTCTGCCTATACCAATCCCGATACCAATACCAGTGCCACAAACTGAAAAGGACTGCAAAGGAAATGTGGACCTTACTAAACCTACAGTAGAAATCATTAAAAGTTGCAAAGGCACCCAAACTGCCCTAGAAAAAGAAGAAGTGAAACCTTTTGAATTCACGGCAAAAACCGAATTTCCACAGTTCCACCGGCACTCTGTCATTAAAATAAATAATGAAAATGAAGCACTTGATCTTTCAATGAAAACAGAGCCACTGGTGAATAACAATGATACAAGTACTGAGATACTCCAGGAAGATGGCGTTCTAGATCTGTCAGTCCCTGTGCACAAGAGATGCGCAAGCACCAGTACTCACGTTGGCACATCGACGTCAAGTATGTCTCAGTGTGACTCTGGAAGTCCTCCTACAGGTAAAAGCTTCCCTGCTACAACATTTAACCCATCTTTAGTCCATAACGAGCTGACCCAGAAACCGGACAATCGAGTCATCTGCACCAACACTGCTGAGGTTCAACGCCAACAAAAATGGGTCTCTGAGCAAAGCAACAGAGCTAGCTATGAGCCAAAAATGTCCAACAACATTGAGCTGGTGAGCAGTTCCCAAACCGCAAATGTCATTGTTTCTGTCAAAGATGCCGTTCCTGACATTTTTTGTGGCAATCTATTAGGGCTTTCTGGTGTCTCGACAAAAAACTTTTCTTTTAAGAGAGATTTGCCACAGGACTCAGTGATGCAGAGCTACGACGTCAAGAGTCAGGCAGAGGCAAGGGAGAATGCCGACGCGTTACGAAAGCCAGTTAAAAACAGGGGCATGAAGCTAAAGAAGGTGAATTCCCAAGAGATTCATATCCTTCCCATCAAAAAGCAGAGACTGGCAGCTTTTTTTCCCAGAAAATAGCATGCACCCAAAGTGCAGTCCTAAAAGCTGCTGCATGAAACAGAGCTTATTAATACAAAGATCAGAAGTTCTTATGCCATCTTATTGACTCTAGAAGTACAGACATCATTTTTTGTAGTCCTTTTGTAAAGGTAAGAGCTGAATGTACTTCCACAGCAAGTGACTACCTTTACCTTTAAACAGAAACTTTGTAATTTATTACTGGGGGGTTGTGGAAGAATGCAGCTAAATAGCTACACTATCTACATGTTTTTTCTAACTTGTAATGGACCACAAAACAACTTATTTTTGAGCAAATTGCACATTTTATGCAGCTTTTACTAGACTGATGGGTTGGCCAGAGCTGTTTTTACTGCCAAGATTTGCTTATATGCTGTATTTAATATGAATAGCTACATTGCATATTTAAAATAAATGTTCGTATGTGTTCATGACTCATTGTCTGCTGCCAGTGATATATTGCCAGACATTCATAAAAATGTTCATCGATTTTTATCTCCAGTGTGGGGGAAGCAGAACGTGGTAGTGCATTTATGGTTTCTGCGCAGATTCAGGTAAACTATATAAGCAGCACACAGGATGCACATCCTGCAGTCTGAAAAATTAGGTATGCCCACTTTTCAACAAATAGAACATCATAAAGAGTCCATGTAAATTGATTTGGTGTATGAAATGGATAAATTGGCTGACTTTTCTAAAATGTTGTAATGTACACTGCTATGTACACTTTACTAGACACACACATTTAGTAACCATTACAAGCTCTCAGCCTAAGTCGGTGAGCCTGGCAGTTGATTTGAGGGGTGGGCTTCTTGTCTGCCTCTTCTCCTCCCTCTTCCCCCCTCCCCTCAGCACACAGAAAGCTCTCCTCCATAACTTCTATACAGGGGTGGGGGGGGGGGGTTGCTGCCAGAGTTAACCCTGTGTGTGCCTGCCTAGGTCTGCTGCAGCTCTTGCTGCTCGTCTCCACAGACAGGAGACAGGAGAGGGCTGATCTATGAGTGTGGAGCCAGAGCAGGGGGGATGCAGGTGTTCCTATACCCCCTGCTTAGCATACAAATCTGCACATCTCCAGCAACAAACAGACCCTGTCAGAACAGACACAGGGCAGCTGTGAAGTGTTACTATAATCACGATGTGTCACTAGTACACCAGAGCATGAACCCTTCACATGCCCTCTGATCTGTATAGTATTAGTATAGTTACAGCTCCACAGACACATCATGATTATAGTAACACACAGGGTCACTGCTGTCACATCTATCTGTGTAGAGAGCAGGAGGAAGCAAGCACACACAGGGTTAATCCAGGCAGCAGGGACACAGAAGCCAGAGCCTTCTCCCTCCCTCCACTACAGAAGCATTCTGTGTGGGAGGGACTCTCTGCTCTGACCTGTATTCAGAGGCTGATGAGTCATACAGACCTGGCAGCCAGTGAGATAAGGATCAACAGGTCTGCTGCTATAGAGATTTGAGAAGCTGATGTACTCCTACTAACCGGGCTTACTCAAAATCAGTAGGACATTTGTAATGAACATATATTGCAAAGCTGCTTGTTTTTTAAGGATCTTTTAATTAAAACCCAATCATTGTAGCGAGACAACCCCTTTAAACCTTCTTTGAAGCTTCAGAACCACAGTAATTTGTGGCAAAATTTCACTAGGTGGCCTGTGCAGAGAGGATAACTCTTATTAGTTGATGTGCATTCGCTGGAAGTACTGAATGCTCTCAACAGCCTGTGCTACCTTAACCTGGAAATGCTTGTTGGACAAAGGAGGTTGTCCACCTCATCATTTATTTGCACCAATTAAACATAAAAATAAAAAAGTTATACTATGTCTACGCAGCACAAGAAAACGGACGGAATTTCAGCGGTTTTAGTATTTTGAAACCTCTGAAAATCAGACTGTTTTGCATGCCCATAGACTTTAATAGAAAAAACGTGTAGTCTACACAAGTGGGTTTTTGTTTTAGAGTTCCTCTTCTGGCACCGGCGGATTTATCAACATGTATAATTCACCAGCGTTTTTTTCGTCGGTTTCCCATACAATCAATTATATGGGCCGATGGCAAAAAAATAAGAACCGACCGTGGTTTCTGCAAATACAGGGACAGAAACCACGGTCGTGCATAGGGAAAAAAAAAAAAAGGTGGATCTAGCCTTATATATACTCATCTCTCCTTCACCTTCGTCAAATGCAGCGCCGTCCTTACCAGCCGTCATTCTTCTGTTTTGTTCCGGACAGGAACGTCACTGCTGCAGCGGTCACGTGCCACTCAATTACATCACCATTTGGAGCTGTTCACTTCTGAACAGTGATGTCATGGAGTGACACATGACCGCTACAGCCAATCAGTGGTTGCAGTGGTGACATTTCCGTCCTTAAGTAAACAGAAGAACAGCAGCTGGTGAGGACAGCTGACCACTGGAACAAAGGTGAGGGGAGTTTAACATTTTTATGTTAAATGGGGACAACTATGCTAAAATGAAATTAATGAATGAGGGCATCCCTTTAAGTCCTGGGGACTGAAGGCCAGTGAAGCAATGAAAACGATCACGTTCCTGCAACTGTCGTGACTATATGAGCCTCGTGGCACAGTACACTGTCCTATTGAAAGTGTCCTGCCAGAAGGAGAACAGCTGCCATGAAGAAACCAACTTGGTTGGATAAAATGCTTAGGTAAGCCCTAATTTTCAAATGCCTATAGGCATTACACTTGACAGAAAAGGTTTATTAATTCATGCTGCTTCTGCCAAATTCTGATGTATGATGCAACAAAAACTCCCACTGGCGTTTTTCCCCTTTCCTTTAGGCTATGTTCACACGGCAATTATTGGGACGTATCTCGCCCTGTAATTCACACCGTACTGCGCTAAATACGGGGCGAGATACATCCCAATAATTACGGTAATCCACAGTTCTCAGAGAATTATGGATTACGTCTCCTCTCCCCGCACGGACAATACGCAGAGCGGGGAGATAAGTGACATGTCAATTATTCACGGCATATACGCGCCGTGAATAATGAATGACTAAGGGTCGGCGGCCTACCGGCCCGCCCCGCCCCTGAGCCTGAGGCTATGTTCACATGGTGTAATTGTGGGGACGTATTTCGCCCGCAATTACGCTGTGTGCTCGGGAGCGTGGTGGCCCCATAGACATTTAGTATTTGTGCTCCTTTTGGTCCTAATGGTTTATGCCCTGCAATTCTCTCAGAGATGTAATTTCAGTCCAGTGTCTTTCCTATTGCAAAATCATGTACATTCACTGGAACTGAGGAAAGTGAACCCTGCAGTTCTTTAGATGTTGGTGAAATTTTGATAATCTAGCCCGCTGAGAAGGCACAGCATTGTTCCAAGTTCCTACCATGTAAGTATAATGGCTGTATAGAAACGAGTTCACACAGAAGATTCTGTGGAGCCAGCTCACCTAACCTTTTAGCAGCGATGTATAACTCCAGGATGTCATGGATAGAAGGCGGGCACCTCCAAGAACAAATGGTAAGAGAAAAACATTTATAATGGCTGCAGTTTGCTGAAGTCACAGAGCCTTAGCAATGGGATTGTAACCCATTTTAGATTAGTAGAGGTCAACGACTTGGCTTTATATTTCAATTTGAAGATCTCTAGCCCACTTTGCTTTTTTTCAGAGCTACTCGCTGCTTCACATTGCCATACAGGTTCTGTGTAAGTGATGTTTAGCTTCTACAGGTCTGGTAGTACAGTAATTAAGACTTGGTGTGACTAGTGAACCTAAATGTCAATTGGATTTGGTTAAAAGAGGACATGTGGCCATTGTTGACCTGTCTGAGTTACTAAACATTAGTGCTCCCTATGAAATAATTCCAAATTATCTTTCCTTACATCTCTTATATTCTGTGATTCCACAGTTACTCTCCGAAAAATGTATTACCAATGTTAGATTGGTGTTCCTAAGTAGTAGTCTGACATTGTCCAATCAGTGCTGACAGTGTGTGCAGGGAATGGTAACACTCAGCTGACCGATTCAGTAATACACTTTTAGAAGGAGTAAGGCTACATCTCCACCTCATAAAAAAAAATCATATTTTCAGCGGTCTTAGGATTCTAAAACCGCTGAAAGTACGATCGTTGAGCCAGTCTATAGACTTTAATAGAAAAACAACCTGTAGTCTACACAGATAGTTTTTTCTCTGCTTGTTTTCTGGCGCCGGTGTATTTTACAACATGTTGTACAATATGCCGTCATTTTGAGTATTGCTTTGTTTCCAATACAATCGATTGTATGGGCCAACGGCAAACAAACGAGAACCAACTGCGGTTTTTGCGCAAAACGTGACAAATACCGCGGTTGTGCTTCGGACCAAAAACAGTCGACTGACGGTTTTTGTCCAATGCCATGTAGACATAATCTGACATGAAGACAGCACAATGTATATAAGAGAAGATCCTCCAGAATGACTTTCACACAGAGCACAAATATTTACTTTAACAGATGCTTCAGGAGATGTCACAAGTTCCTCTTGAACTGGATTATTTCGTTGCTACGGGGCAATTACTTTTTCACGTAGAACCAGGTAGGGCTAAACAACATTTTTCCTTTAGTAAATTAAATAATTGTGTTTACTTGGGTAATGTTTATCTAATGTTAATAGAAGCTTGATAACACTGGTCAACACTGAAATTATTAGTGGTCCTAACCTGTAGTATCTTGATGTGCCGAACAAAAATAGGACCATGAAAATTTTTCATAGACTTATTTTGAAGATATCTGATATAGTTCATTTACTATGTTTCACTGTGTAAATTTATCCAGTTAGACCGTAACAACATCCTAAATAATATTGCATCACACTGCATAATACCATCATGCACATCCTCCAGAGTTTATCGCATCATTTTCTGATGCAATTCAGCACTACTGCAGGTGACTGTTGAATCAGCAACGTACTGTATAAAGTCTGAAAGGTTGAGTGTTTAAAATATTACAAACTTTGTGGGATACAGTTTAAGCTACTGTTACATAAAACATATTATTTTATTTAGTTACAATATAAACACGAACGCCTTAGGCCATGTCCACACTGCACAGGAAAACGATCGTATCTCCGGCGCTTTTCATTTTTTAAAAGCGCCGCAGTTATGATCGTTTGTGCGGCCCCATAGCCGGCAATAGAAAAGACGAGCTGCAGTCTCCACAGCTCGTCTTTTCTCTGCCCGTCTTTTGGCAGCGGCGTATTATACAACATGTTGTATAATACGCCGGCGCTTCTCGTCTTCTTGACGTCTTCCCATACAATACAATTGTATGGGGGACGTCTGGAAAACGAGAAGCGACCGCGGCTTTTGTGACAAAGCGTGACAAAAGCCGCGGTCCTGCATCAGAGAAAAAACGGCCGCTTTTGGGCCGTTTTTTCTCTGATGCAGTGTAGACATAGCCTTAAAAGTGCATTAATACCAAAACGGAGTCTTAAAGCTGTGTTTTTGCAGAATGGAAGCCATTTTTCATCTATTCCGGTAGTGCATGCTGTCCACATGAAAGAGACGTACAATAACCTAAAGCAGCTACCGAATTCCATTGAGTTTAGCAGGTACAGCAGGCTTGAAGGTAGTTGTTCTTTTAACAGGACTGCAGCAGAGACATAGAAAATACATGTGTTTCTTATGTGAGTGAGATAGCCAAATAAGAGAACTACACTACTTGTGGAAGGTATGGACTTGCAGACAAAATGTAGGAGTTGAAGAGAAATATATCCAGCAGCCAGCTCTGGTCGAGGCTCACAAAATCCTGCTGCCATCCCTTCACATCAAACTAGGTTTGATGAAGAACTTCATGAAAGTCATGAACTGGACTATGCCAGCTCTAAGATACCTGCATGAAAAATTCTCTCGACTCAGCGAGGCAAAGACTAAAGAGGGAGTTTGTGTAGGTCCTCAGATTCAAGAGCTCTTCAAAGATGATCAGTTCAACAACTTGCTGGAGGTTGATATGAAACTTTTTGAATAGTGTCTACAAAGTTTCTCAAAAATGTTAGGGCAGAAAACTGCAAGGAACTAGTAGAAGACATGCTGATGCAGTGTCAAAAACTTGGCTGCACTACGTCTCTAAAGATCCACTTCCTTCTTTCCGGACAACTGTGGTAGGGTTAGTTATGAACATGGTGAATGTTTTCATCAAAATATTGCAACCATGGAAAAAAAAGATACCAGAGAAAATGGTCCACTACCATGCTGGCTGCTTACTGCTGGACCCTGCCCAGAGATGCTCCTGAACAGCTGTACAAGAGACAGGCAAAGTAGTCTATGACTTGATTTTTAACAGGTATTAACCATAGGCCTAGTGCTATTGGCACACATTTGTGATGTAAACAATAATTGCAGATTACAAAAAAAAAGAGCCAATTTTTCTATTTTGACTGTCTTATTGGTGTTGCGCACACAAAAATTGATAAGATATGCGTAATTTTATTTCAGTAACATGACTTTTGTATAAATTTGTTGACTAATGTAATTGGCTATGTGAGAACTATCCTACTCATCCTATTCACAGTCATCATGTTAAGGACAGGGTGAAAGAACCCTATCTTGATGCTATTGGGCTTGCTAAAGAATATGCTTTAAAAGTCTTTCTCAACGGTTACAAAAAAAAAATAAGCACTTTAATCAAATAAATTGTGAAGAGGGTAAATACTTTTTCATGGCACAGCAATTGCTATTTGAAAGTGGAGCTCATGAATGTGTAATAAAAATTGTTCTTCAGATGCCCAAAAAGAAGAATTTAAAAAAATAGAGGAATTTTAGATTTTGGGAGCAAGAAGCCAAATAAGCAAGTAACACTTTGTGATGTGTAAAACAGTCTGGGAGTAGAGGTTCATCTCTTTCCCAGCTGATACTGTTGAAAAATCTAATTCTTTATTTCATCAAATGACATTGCATTATACTCACGACTTAAAAGGAATACATCACCAAAATTTGTTTCCTAATTCTAAAAAAAGAGATTGATGCATGATGCTCTTTTCCTCTTAGCAATTCTAGATTTTGAATAATGTTTTCTGTATGCGATTATGAGAGTAGCTATCTTGCCTTAACTGCCTTTAAACAGCATTGTGAGAGCTAAATTACAGCAGTTACAGTGGGTTACTGAAGTATTCATACCCCTTGAATTGTTTATCATATTTAAATATTACATCCACAAACTGTGTTGCTCTATCACATAAAATATCAATAAAATAGATTTCAAAGTAGCAAGTATTTGTAAAGTGCAAAGAAAATATGTGCTTTTCCAAATTTTGGCAAATTAAAAAAATGTAAAGGCTGGCGTACATATGTATTCAGCCCGTGGAGTCAATACTTTGTAGGACTACCTTTAGCTGCAATAACAGCTGCAGTCAGATGTCTCTACCAGCTTTGTACATCTAGAGGCTGGAATTTTTTTCCATTCTTCTTTGCAAAATAGCTGTAGCTCAGTCAAACTGGTTTGCAAATGATGTTTGTGAACTTCAGTTTTCAAGTCCTGTCACAGATTCTCAATGAACTTTAGGTCTGTACTTTGCCTGGGCCATTGTAACAATAGGATATGCTTTGATTTAAACCATTCTACTGCAGCCTTGGTTGTATGTTTAGGTTGTTGTCCCCACAGCACAATGCTGCCAGCACCATACTTCACAGTTGGGATGGTGTGTTCAGGGTAATATGCAATGTTGGCTTTCCTCCCCCCACACACACCATTTGGCCTTCAGACCAAAGAGTTCAATTATAGTCTCATATGACCAAAGCACCTTGTGTCGCTTGCTTTCTTTTCCCCTTTTTTTTTTTTTAAACTGCAAACTCGAGGAGAACATGACTAAGAGATGTTCTGTGGACTGATTCTTCCCAATAAGCTGTGGCTCTCTGCAGCTCCTGAAGACTGACCCTGGGCCTCTTGGCTGATTCTCTAATGAGCTCTCTCCTTGTCTAGGGTGTCAATTTAGGTGAATGGCCATGACTTATGAGTATGGGACAACTTCTAACCTACCATTTACGGATGATGGATTGAACAGTGCTTTGTGAGAGCTATGTTCAGAGCTTGGGCTATTTTTTTTTTATTTTTTTTTAAAGCTTAACCCTGCAATACACTTGCCACAACTTTATACCTGATCTGCCTGGTGTGTTCCTTGGTTTTAATGATAGTGTGTGTTCATTTATGTTCTAACAAACATCTCAGGCCTTTACAAAACAGCTGTAGTTTTACAGAGAATAAATTATATACAGATGTACTCAACTTACAAATTAGGTGTCTTCTAAAGACAATCGGAAATCCTGGCTTTTATTTAGAAGTATCAGACTAGTGTGGACTGAATACATGCATACCACACACAGTTTTTTTTTTTTTTTTTTATAAGCAAAAATGTGGAAAAGCACATATTTTCTTTGCACTTAATAAACACTTGCAAACTTGTGTTGCTCTAGGACATAAAATATTAATAAAATACATAATAAGTTTGGGGCTGTAACATTTAAAAATGAACAGTTCAAGGGGTATGAATATTTTTACAAAACACTGTATATGGTCATAGAAGCCTCTGAACAGGAGAGTTTTAACCTATTTAATGTAACAAGAGGATTTTAACAATTAGTCATTTTATGGTGATACATTCCCTTTAACCTTGTTCTTGGGGGAGAAAAAAGAAAAAAAAGGTATTTCATGTCCCACATAAAAACCTGTGTTGATCCAGATGAGGATGAGGCAGATGACAATTGAGTAAATTAAGTCCTGACTTCAACTATGGCAATCAGAAAAAAATCCCAGGGTTAACATTACACCTCCAGAATCCAGGGACCATAACCTGAAATATTATATTTTTCAAGAAAAACATCTAAATCCTCTTACGCTTGATTAATTAATCCATCATTACAACCTCTTGGCGCAGCACGTTTCAAAGTCTTACCACCCTTGCAATAGCGAACCCCAATCTATGATGATTGTGAAACCTTCTTTCCTTTAGTTGTAGAAGATACCCCTTATTATAGTTACAGGCCTTCAGTAGGTATAAAAAGATCATACATTTAAACATGGTAATGAAATCACCTCTAAACTGTTTTCTTTCTCCAAACCGAATAATCTCAAATCAGATAACCTGACTTGGTACTGCAATCCACCCCTTACCAACTTGATCACCCTGCTCTGCACCCATTGCAGCTGTGTCCTTTTTATATACTAGCACCCTTGCTACACAATATTCCATGTGTGACCTCTCCAGCGATTTCTATAGGAGGCAACACAAAGTTTTTTTTTCATGAGCATCTATGCCTCTTTGGATGTATTATCCATTTACGATTTTATTGGTCTTGGTAGCAGCTGCCTGGCATTGGTCACTAAATATCAAACTAATTAAAAAGGTATAATCAATGTGATTACCATGGATGAAAAAAATAACCAAGAAACAATTTACAAATTTCAATTTATCACAAGAGTCTCTCCGTAAAAGCATTCAGTTGTTACATAATACATATGTTGAAAAATTCATAAAATAGACAACCAATTTATTAAACAAATATAAGTACATCCAAATCAAATGAGGTTAAACAAAAAATAAGCACCCACCTGTGGCATAAAGGACCTGTGCGTGAAGTCCGAGTGATGGTTCTAGATGTTTGATATGTACCAGTACTGAGATAATGTACCCTGACTCAAACAAAATTAAATTTTTATGGATTTGGCACTATGAAAAGGAAGGCGGCTAAATGCATGCTTATTTTCACCAATCTGAACTCTGTGAAGCTCTAGTGCATACAATATAATCAATTGGTAAAACAAAGGAAGTACACACATTTCCTTAATGATAAAACTGGATTTTCAATTATCCATTTCTATAATGAGACTTTATACCTTTGGGCATATCATCATTTTCCTGTATGCACTTTTAAAAAATAAGGGCCACGTGTATTAACCCGTTTAGGTCTAAAACTCACTTTTTTGCCCCTAGGTTACAATGGGCAAAAGAGTGAGTTTTAGACCTAAACAGTTTCATACATGTGGCCCTAAGTGGTATCTTTTCACACTATTTAGATTAAGGTTGTGAATATATTTCAATACCACTTAATCTGAAGAAAAAGGGGTCTACTAAAACAGCTGTGTAGATTGTCTGGTATAGACACCCCCGATCTGTAATTCTCCACAGCCATTCTACAAGCGGAGTAGGGTCACATGACACAAGGAGTAGTCGTATGATGGGTGTTACATCCTCTAATTCAGTTTCAATAGGGCATTATCAGGTGACCCAACTGCAAAGAAAATAATCTTGGAGCCAAGCTGCTTTTAATTGTTCTGCCTTAACCCCGTATTCCGTTAACATAACAAAAAAAAGTATTGGCACAACAGTAAATGCAAGTAAGCAGGCAAGTTTTAATTAGAAAAGCATTTGGGCACAGATATTTAAAGGGGTATTTGATTCACATGGTTTCCGTCTGGCGGCTCATGCACAGTTCTTCCCATTAATTTGTATTTGAGTGTTAAGCAGAGCTTAGCATAGGTACTCGCAGTTCTTGGAACTCCCATAGAAATGAATGGGTAGAACAACGTATGGACAGGCAGCAATCTGTTCCCTGCAGACAGCAAAGATTAGACAGGGAACGGAAACCACATGAGGGGAATACTCCTTTAAGATTTGCAGCAAAAAGGCACTCTCTGTAAAAGGGGAAGATCCATTTAATCAACAAGTCAGACTTGGCACTTGTGTGGTTTCTCATATCAACCTCTGTATGCAACTCTAAGGACAAAAAATCATAAATACAACACATCTTACAGAGTTCTCATCATCAAGCCATGTGTTTATGGCCTACCGGAACATATGGATGTCACAGGAGTTAGTTTGGTTAAGAACCTCTCCATATAAGCCGAACTGAAGAGGTGCTAAGAGTGGTTAATGGTTTAATGGATCTATCCTGTCATGACATAACCTGGCCAGACTAAAAACTTTCCCCAGCAGAAAGAAAAATAAAACAACTCCTACTTTCCTGCTGTTCCGACCCTGCTTGGGTCCCCGCAGATCCCTACTTCTTGTCAGCGCACAGGAAATGCAAACTTAGCATTGGTCACTGCTGCAACCAGTGGTTGGATAAGTGGGCATTCCAAGTTCAGAGACCAGGTACGAGAAAGCAGGGATCAGTGAGAACCTGACAAGAGTCAGGCATTGTTGGGGGAGCACAGAGGTAAGAGCTTGCTTTATTTTTTTCAACCAGTCTGTTTCTTGAAATGAGTCCCTGTAAGACGGCCATGCATAAGACAGTGGTCTGCTGTATGCTCATTTGGCCAACATCGGGTTGTGCATGTTCATTTAAATGGCGAAGTGAAATAAGGAGTTGCCAGACATAGTCTCCGACTATAATGTCAGAGGGAAAGAGGATATGATATTGGGGATATCAATCTAGCCCCTTACAAATAGGTCACCATAACAGACATTTGTTTCCCCCTCACTTTCACAGAGTGGAAAAAAAAATGGATGAAAAGTAATGTTGTATAGATGTAAACTCTTACGTGTATTTAGATACACTTTAGTATAGTTTTAGCATACATTTGAATCTATTCATGTAGCCTTTATCTTTCCCAGATGAATTCACAAGAACGATATGCAAACATATGCCTGTATGTTTACCCACTGTAAAATCACAGTCCATTTGGATTTTTTTTTCTTTTGATAATGTCATGGATATGACAGCCAGCGGAAATGAGAATTTTTTTTTTAGTGAACCTCACTCACTATCAATATTCATCAGGGCTGGCTTTCATTGTAATTCCTGCTTTATCTAAAACCCCCACAACCATCACCAGCCCCCTGTACTGCACTTGCAGCTCAAAGAAGGATGTCATGTATCATGTTATAGTAAGAATTTGTTTTAAGTGCCCCATTATACAATGAAATAAAAACAAATGCAACAGCAAGTCTTTGCAGCAAAATACTTAAATTAAAATGCTTACTAAATAACAAAGGATGATGCTGCTTTTATAGAGCAAAGAACAATACATATCTCCTGGAACCTGAGAAATAAATGAAGAAAGCCTTCCATCACAAGCCACTGTAGAAAATACACATTAACTTTTCTTTTTACATATACATTATAGGATTTGTATGTACATATACAAAAGGCAGTACGAAATTGAATACAAATTCATGTTAACACTGCAGATTCCTGGAAGAAATCGTCCTGTCCCTAGCTGCACTATTACATACATTCATTGTTCTGTTGAAGTGCAGTGCACATTCTTGTCCCTGATCTATAAAACTGTTGGCAGCAACACAAAACCCATGGTGCTCAGAGATAGATGGTGAGACTGCATTCTCCTTCACATATAGCGGATTACTAGCTATATGCTTGAACACAGATGAAAAATTGGCCACCATGCATTACAACAGAAAGTAGAATAGATATTATATACATTGTGAATACAAACTGGATACAACACTAGCGTATTGCATAGAACAGGGAATACTTTGCCGGGAACAGATCTTCAAGTTAAAACTCATCAACAGTTTAAAGTACAGAATGTACTGCATGTCCGGAGTGTGTGGACTGTACACAGATTATTGCTAGGGTTCTTACAATTACCCAAAAGTTAGTTAGTTTGGATGGGGCTTGTTCACACAGAGTTTTCACTCCGTGTTACAAGAGCTTTAGGGATCCATTTTGAGGTCCGCACTGTCCGTCCCCAAGACGGATCTAATAATTAGCAGTGAGATTATCACTGCTCGCTGTGCTGGACACACAAATCTTCTCAAGAAGGAGGCGAGCTGCGCTATTGAAACACGCAGCCGGGGATCCCTTTATTGAACGCCGCTCCATTTTAGCAAGAAGGAGTGATAATCTCACTGCTAATTTTTTAGATCCATCTTGGGGACGGACAGGCGACCCCAAGAGGACCAAAAGCCCCTTTTAACACGGGGTGAAACTCTGTGGAACAACCTTAAGATAAAGAGAAAAGAAAACACTGGGTCTCATGTATCAAAATTGTCTAAAAGTAAGACTGTCTTTGTTGCCCATAGCAACCAGAGCTCAGCTTTCATTTCTTATACTGCATTAGAAAAATGAAAGCTGGCATCTGATTGGTTGCGATAGGCAATAAAGACAGTCTTGCTTAAAACTTGCCGTTTAAAAAAGAAGGGCTA
>JAODAL010038078.1:0-39636 GCA_025379985.1 Phyllomedusa bahiana
ACAAAAAGCAGGTTGCACACTTTTGTGCCCCATAAAAAAGGTTAACCGCTGGAAATAGAGCAAACTTAGTCCAAATAGGACTATGTTTTTTATTAATGTCTATGCAGTGGCTACACCACTGTCTTCTTTGGGGTGCCATTCTTCCTGCAGTGTAGAGATAAATGAAGTGTGAACCCAGCCTTATGGACATAAAGGTGAGTAGGGGCTTTGGAAAGGGGCATGGCCTGCTAAAATGATCGCTTTTCCTAAAACATTATCACTTAAGATAATTTTCTGCAAGTATGGTTTAATTCGATCCTGGCAGATCTCATTAACTCAATGGGCGACATGTATGAAGGGGTCAGCTTTAATGTTCTGGCGTTAAATGCACTACAACTGATTAATCTGCCTAATTTCCCAATGTAGGGTGCTTCGAATGAACAAGTTTGGTACATTGTGCGTCTGGCCCGACACTTTGTAATGCGCCAAAGATGTGGGGGCATTCTGAGGGGAATGTTGCGCCACATTCGTACTATTAGACACATTTATGAATGTGGCCCGGCAAAACTAGGCACATTACTGCTTGAACAAGCAGACCTGCTTCAATGTGGTCCGCCTGAGCCTGAGGAGTCGTACTGGAACTAGATTGGCCATTAGGACAAAAAATGTCCCTTATTTCTCAACTTATAGCAGTAATATAAAAGTAATTTATGATAATTATCAAACGCTATTAAATTATATATATTTCATTAATTCAATAATTCATGTAATGTAAAATTAAAATATAATTATATAAGATCCCAAAATATAAAATGTATTTAAGATTTATATAATCTAAAATTCATTTAATCTTAAAATAAATTAATTAACCCAATACAACATCTACCATAAATCCCGTTCTCAATCGTGTATTTACAGAGTTAGCATAGTATTATCAGTGATTACAAACACATCACAGCAAGCTAGAAATAAAGTAAAAGGTGTTAGAATAGCATGTCAGTGAATAGGAACTATGGTAGTGATCTTGTATGTTGTACCACATGTCCCAGCATGACCTGTGTGCTATTGCTGTATGTAAAATACATTTTTGCCGCATTACTAATGTACCCGGAGCGAGGTCCCCGGCGGGGGAGTGTGAAGAATAGAGTAATGTTTTTTATTTTATTTGTCTAATTCTTTTTTAATCAGTCAGTGGGGCCATTTGCAGGGGGCTGTATACCTAGCTACCTACAGGGGGCTCTGTATCTACTTACCGGGAGCAGTATACCTACCTATCTACAGGGAGCTTCTTTACCTACCTACTAGGGGTCTACATACCTACCTACTTAATGGTGATCAATATTACTACCTACTTACGAAATGGGGGTGCCCATACCAGAGGTACTAATTGGAAGGGAAAGAAGTGAGAAGACGTTTTTGTGTTTAAAGGGAATCTGTCGCCAATTTTTTTTCCACTTATTAAATCAAGACCCTGATCCATATTCTTTTCCTCTTAGCAGTTTTTATTTTCTGATTGTAGATTTCTCAATTCAGTCGTCTATATATGATTGTGGGGAAGACATTCTTGCTTGCACTGCTTTAACAGCAGTCAGACAGATACTTTACTGCAGCTTCATGCACATGGGAGCCTTAATACTGACTCAGTCCCATTGATCATGCTGTGTGACCTGGGAAGAAGTCAGTGTGCAGGAAGGAGGAGAGGGGGAGCTGTGACTAACTCCTATTGTGATTGGTGGATCCTGTGTTATCCGTACACATTGGTGTCACCTTTCAGTTTGACCCTGCTTTTACTGATAATGAGCACACTGCTGAAAATCTTCTTCTACGGAACAGGAAGTGTCAGATAATTATTAGGCTTAGTGGCCAAGGTGAAAACTGCAGGACTTAAGAATTGTTAAAAAATATTGAAAGTGATATGGAAAATGAAAAAAAAATAACCAAAAATTCCTAAAAAATGTGTTTAACATAAAAATGTGAGTTAAACAATAATTCATTTTTTGATGACACATTCCCTTCTATTCTGCAGGGACGAGTTATGGCCGGGCGAAGTCGTCATGGCGGTCCTGAGCGGATGGAGAAGAAAGGAGAATAACTCATCAGAGAAGAGAGCAACTCCTCAGAGTCCCTAATATCAGGGGTTATATTACTTACTGTGTTGGATCAGTGATGTATTCACTGTCATATGATGCGACCTGAGCTGGTGTCTGACCTCTATGTGGTCTCTATATGGCGTTGTTGAAGGTAAGAAGTTAAAGGGAACCTGTCACATAGGTTATGCCCCCTCTTGCTGAGGACAGCACAAGCTAGTGTCAGACCTGCTGTTCCCAGCACTGTGTCCCTTATTCTCTAAGATGCAGCAGTTTTAGAGCATTTACCCCTCAAATCTTATTCATGAGCAGGTGTTAGCCCCGCCCACCAAAGGCTAGCCCCGCCCACTGACAGTTATTCACATGTTTCTACCTATTCAAAGTAATAGATTTATCAGTCGAGGTGGGCGGGGCTAGCCTCATGTGGGCGGAGTATGAAAAAAATGACTCTTTGAATGACTCCTGGCTGAAAACTGCAGATTTGAGCACTAAATACTTGAAAACTACAGCATCTTACAGAATAATAGACACAGCGTTGGAAACAGCAGGTCTGACACTAGCTTGTGCTGTCCTCAGCAAGGGGGGCATAAACTATGTGACCGGTTCTCTTTAATACTGTACATATTTGTTCCTGTGAGTGGATGTGTTGGTTTGGGGGCCCTGAGCACCGCTCTGCACCGCTGTTAAGACGGCCCTGCCTGTCATGATGTTTCCTCTGTTTTCAGCTGTGGGATTTCTTTGTGGGATAGAAAAGCACGATTCTCTGCACTTTTTTATTCCACAATGAAACTATATACATTTATACTATGTTTGTTAAATGCGGCAGCTATGCTGCAATATACATACAGCCAGCAGTCAGAAATAATGCCAATGAAGAGTAATGTGCATATGTGAACATACAGCAACACCAATTATCCCCAAAAATAGAACTGACGGTGGGCAGTGCGTGTATCAACTGATAACTGTAGTTAACTGATGACTAAATGATTGGGAGATGCGAGTCAGTGCCAATGCCTGTGCTTTAAAAAGCATGCTTACATTTGAAAGCACATTGTCCCACATTACTATATCCAGCAAACTAAAGGATAAAGAAAAATTGTGTAATCAGCGCTTCTATCACTCAGTCCACCAGATGGACTAGAACAGATGAAATTACATTCCATTATTTAAAGGGATGTTCTCATCATGCTGTTTCATGCTCTTCACAGCCATCTTCAGGCTCCCACTTCCTGTTTAGACTTTGGGTGGTTCTACAGCAGTGATTGGCATATCAGCTCTTCTATTCCTAGATGATTCTGTTAGAAGGGCATTGTTGATGGAGTCGAAACAGCAGACCAGACATCTACAGAGCTCTAAAAGGTTAAAGTTTGCCAATAAGAGATATAAACAAGCTCCTGTGCTGCTAATAAGACACAGCAGCAACTGACATCACCATCTCAGCCACTGCTAGAACACATAGAGGTTGTCGCTATCCTAAAGAAGCTTGTGTAAACAAGCAGGAAATAAGAATTACTCTAACTCAGAAAGGAAGCAAAATCAGAGCAGGAATGTATTTGGTAATAGTTTTTATTTACATTTGCCTACACGTTTAAAGCTAATTAGAGTGGTGGGAGTACCCCTTTAACAATATAGTCATATATCACTCTACTGTTCTATATCCTTTAACACTTAGGCCATCTTCACACGGCTTAACTGCGGGGCGTAATTACTCCCCGCAATTACGCTGTGTGGACGGGGGCGGGAGCGGGGGGCCGGCACCTCGCCGGCCCATAGACTATCATTACTAGCGGTGCGTATACGCCGCTAGTAAATGACATGTCACTTATCTCCCCCGTGGCGATTGCCGAGCGGGAGAGAGACGTATAATCCTATAGTTCTCTATGAGAACTGTGGTTTACCGTAATGACTGGGACGTATTCCAGCCGTAATTCGCGCAGTACGCCGTGAATTACGGGCTTAAATACGTGCCCAAATAAGCCGTTTGAACATGGCCTTAAGGTGCATTATGCACCAGACTCGACACTTTGTAATGCGACAAACATGTGGGGGTGTTCTGGGGGCGTGTCGCACCACATTCATACTATTAGATATATTTATGAATGTGGCTCGGCAAAGCTAGGCGCATTACTGCTTGAACAGGCAGACCTATTTCACTGTGATCTGTCTGAGCCTAAAGAGTCGGAAAGGAACTAGATTTTCCATTACAGCAAAAATTGTCCATTATTTCTCAGCTTATTTCAGTAAAATAATAAAAAGTAATATATGATAATAGAAACTATGGTAGTGATCTTGCATGTTACACCACAAGTCTCAGCAAGACGTATGGTATGCCGGCTAATGTTGTATGGCAAATACACTTATGTGGCGCATTACTAATGCATGTTTAGTGCATTACTAATGCGCCAAAGTTCCACAGTGCGCCAAACACAGATGCAAACCTTAGGCACCATTTATGAGCGCACATTCACCACTTACATATATTCAGGTGCATTTTTCACTGGAAAAAAGGCGCAAAAAATAGTCTTGATGGGCCAAGTTTCATACATGTTGCCCTTAATGGTTTGCTACACAGCAGCCTCATGAACTTGATACTAGTGATGTCTCAGCATACATACATACAGTGAAGGAAATAATTATTTAATCCCCTGCTGATTTTGTAAGTTTGCCCACTGACAAGGCATGAACAGTCTATAATTTTAAGGGTAGGTTAATTTTAACATTGAGAGATAGAATATCCAAAATAAAATCCAAAAAATCACTGTTAGGGATGGTCAGGGACGCACACAAGACACGGACAAGTGGGGCCCTGACACTGATCCCAGCCTCTGTCCCTGCCTTTTGGGGAACACGACTCCTTAACAGGCCGGCCCCAACCAGAAGACTCAAGGCTACACTGAGCAGAGTGCACAGACAGAGACAAACAAACAAAGAACACAAATCTGCATCAGCCGGACCGGTCCTAGTAAAAACAGGGCATGACAGCGCGGTTACAAAAATCGATGAGGCAAAGGGAGAAACCAGAAAGACAAGCAGAGAATCAGTAGCACAGTGAATCTGACAATAGGACAGGCTAACTATAAGGCATAGCAAGTACACGCTAGGCATTGAGAAGAGGAAGCGTGGCTATGATATAGGATAAAGTGTGGAAGTAGATGGAGCTAGGATAGTCAAAGAACCTGATCACAATAGAGAGGGCTGATTTATACGCCCTAGGAGGATGCTGGATGGAATTTCTGGGCCAAGGCGTCGAGCCAGAAATCAATCAAGACTACAAGGCAAACATGGGACACAGTTTTCACACAAAGGCGGACAAGGTCAGCAGGTTTATGATCGATGCGCCGGGCTGCGTGACCAGGGCCTCTATGAGGGGCACACTGGACCCTCCTTCGATCTCCCTGTGACTTGAATGGTTGGCTTCTGTGTAATTTTGTTCACCAGTCAGGGGGCATGACAAGTCCTAGATGCCAACCACACACCCGTTCCCCGGACGCGTAACCCCGTGTCTCCAGTGCACCAGGTATTGAGGCATTCTCTGAACCCCTGCGAGAGTCACTAATACGCTCGTATTTCATATTCTAATTCCCCTTAGAATGATCCAGGATGAGGAGGAGAGTCGACCGACCACTAGCAGGCAATTGTAACTCTTTTTAGGAGAGATTTGGAATACACCCGTGATGAAGTACGGAGTGAACCTTGCAGGCGGAGTCAAAGATCACTGAGTAAGTAATTTCAGTTATAATGAACGTACAAAGAGAACGGGAAGCTGAATTAGTAGAGGGCACCGAAGACGGAGATTTTTAGTCTGAGAGCCAGCACCTGTCGCCAACTACATTTCAGGATCCGGTTTGCATTTTATTATTAGCGTAATTGATGTTGACTGTGCTTTTGGTGCGTTTTCTAGAGTCTCACGACTCCTAGCCGACAGTGCACAAGTTGCTTACGGCCTTGACTGGGGAATTTAGATTCGCAACCTGTAGTGGCGGAGTATCTGGGCGTGAACGCGTAATTACCGTAAAGGATGGAAGTTGGTCGAGGAATTCTCATGAAATTGTTAAGGGCGAACCGCCATAGGCTAAAAACTCATCCTACCTATACAGCGATTACCGTAAACTTAGCATCTAGAGGTATTGTTCTATGCGAACTGTTAAGTCTCTCAGTTTGCCCACTTTAGTCCGGTATGTGAAGGCAGATGAGAGGTGACAGAGAGATGCCCAAACTTACCACGAATGCTCTCCAGAACCTCGAGCACAAACTAGTTACCCTCTTCATAACAACATTGGATGGAATTACCATGAGTCTAAGTATAAGAGACAGGACAAATAAAATCAGCGATGAAGGTTATGCTGAAGGCAATTTCTTCAAAGCGAGCACCTGAGATGACAACATTTAGAGAAATCAGTCCCCACCACCCAAATCACCAAGACCTACCCCTTGGAGAGGAGGGAATACAGTGATGAAAATCCCATGAGATGTGAGACCAGGGCCTATTGGCACACAGGAGGGTGGTGCAATAATCCCTCAGGGAGGCGTCGTGGGTACCGTTTGCCTGGCACAGGTCCCTCACACGCAGTAACAAATCTTTTCACATCACACTGCATGCGAGCCACCAATAGTACTGGATAGAAGGTATCCGCTCCGGCGAGCCGAGATGCCCAGACAAGCTGAGGAGATGAACTCCGCAGAATTTTCGAACGAAGGAGACATGGTGGAACAAAAGTTACCGGGGGGTAGTCCTTGTGGGACCTGAGCTTGACGAGTTCGCAATAGCAGAATCTCAAATCTGTAGTAAGGAGTAGCCACGACTACTTCCCGGTAGCAAGAATAATTCCCCGGTTCCTCCCTGAGAGGTCACTCATACCAAAACTTTGAGACAAAGGCTCGGCCTTAACATTCTTAGCCCCTGGACGGTAGTTACTACAAATTGAAACTAGTAAAGAACAAAGCCCATCGCATCTTGCAAACGGGTTCAATCTCTCTGCATTGTCATATAAAAGATTTTTATTATCCTAAGAACAGTTTACTCTAGTGTCTAGCCCCTCAAGAGTGTCACCACTCTGCGAAAGCGCCATTTAATGGCTAGTCAATTCTGTTACCATATCATAGTTAAGCTCAGCTTGTTACAGAATATTCTGGAGAAGAAGAGCGATGGGAGCTGAGGTTGAGTATACACAGGGTTCAGTCCCTGAGACAGGAGACGGACCTTTCTCATCACTGTCTTCGAGTGCATCATAACTCCAGCAACAATGAGGTTGTCTGTCGCGGTGGACCAAGGACGTGCGTAGCAGGGTGAAAACATTTTTTCAGAGTAACATATAGTCTTGTTCGGCTCTGGTGGCGCCAGGAGTGGGGTCACTGCCTTTCTTAGTAAGGTCAGTAAGTGGGGTTTGACATCAGGGAAAAATTCCATAATAAATTTTCTGCGATAATAGTTAGCAACCTAAAAAAACTGTTGGATCCTTTTAAGGTCGGTAGGCCGACCCACTCAGTGAGGGCAGAACCTTTTGTGAGGTCTCCATACATTATAAACTGGACTCAGGATGTACCCCAGGAACCCTACCTCTGTACTCCGAACAAACATTTAGATCGATGTTGGACTGCAGATTGGGATGTCTGACATAAACCTGGAGAGACCTCCCTGACATGATCTCGACGGTTATGCGTAATTTCGGAAAATTATGAGGATGTCATCTAGTACACAATTACGAACGACCTAGGAAGGTCCTGAAAATGTCATAACAAATCGTTCGAGGAAGATGGCAGGGTCATCTACAAAGACCGAAAGGCATGACTAAGTTTCTCGAAATGCCCTTCAGGGATGTAAAGGGCGTCTCCAGTATCCGTAGCCTCTACTTCTATCATGATTCGAACCAGTGCTGCGCCCCCCGAAGGGGGTACAGGGGTTGTCGAACTACCTTTGGGACAACCATTGTGCGCACCACACTGATCAAGAGCGATCCGGGAGCAGGGAAGTGGATGCTGGTCCTTTTATTGTTATATTATTGAGCTCCCTATAGTCAATACAAGGACAGAGGGCTCACACACTTTTTCTCGCGCAAAAAAAACCCCCAGCTCCTACAGGACGAGATAGACGGTCGTATATGTACCTTTTTCTCAGAGCTCTCTTAATAGATTTACACTTAAGATTCACCGCTACGGGTTGGAGATAAGTTTAAAAATACGACCCCTAGGCAACTTTTGCCCTCCGGAATCGAGATTCTATAGCACAGTCATCTAAAGGCCGATGCGCGGCAGTGTCCGCAACGGTCCTCATCAAGACGTCTTTGAAAACTCAGAGACAAAACGCGAATGGAATAGTTATCGTTTACTAAGAGCATACCACAGACTGAGAGGACAGTCAATTTTCAATGATCACCACAGAGTTCCCCCATTTTATCAACTCGCAGTCCTCAGTCAAAACACTGGATTATGGAGCCGTAACCAGTATTAACCCCTAGAATTAATGTCCATGTGTCTAAGTCCTCTCCATAGACAAAGAAGACAGTTGTTCGAAACTGCAAACATTCACATTCAGGTTATTTCGGCTGTTCGGTATTTTAGCCTTACCATCCATTAGGGGGTAGAATCGTCTGCGCCTGAAACTCTGAAAAGACGAACATAGTGGAATTATTTCTAACTCGCTAAGGCTTTAGCCCCGCCATGACAAAATTAAATTAACGGGCAGTCCCCGAATCGATCAAGGCATGGACAACAAACCTTGACCCTGAAGATTAGGGTTACAGGACGAGAACGCTTGTATCCATAGAGTAGGGGTACCTGTAATGCACTGATGTTATCCTTCCTGACGTTTTCACCGGGGTGGGGGGGGCGTCCCACAGGAGACTTGGGTCTGGTGTAGGTGCAGCTCCTCGACAATGACGGAACTCTCCACAGTAGAAAACCACACGCATTTCCACCCTGATGTTTCCTTCTGATAGTCTCCGTACGATGCGGAGCCCAATATAATAGGTATCCTCTCTGAACCCAAGCGGAGATGGTGCGAAGGTAGTGGAGGGAGAAGTAGCGATAACGCAGAGAAGGTTGGACAGGCGAAGATTCTAGCCTGAACTGCCCAGTGGACACCAGCAATCTTTCTCCCTGCGTCTCTCCTCTCAACATCCACGGGTCAATAGATAATAGCCAAAGTCCATAAAGTCCCTAAAGTTTGGTCAGGCCACAGCTCAACAAACAATTATGAGAAAGTGTATCTAAAATATAACATTTATTTTCAATAAGTTAAAAAATCTCTATAGAGCAAATCAATGACCCAAAACAATATAATCAAAAGGTGCACATAAAACGGTAGGGTATATGTAATGGAAACAATATCCACTATTCCCTATTACAATCCTACATATCTAAACCATAGGTCCCTACCTAGCAAAAATAGGGCACCCCCGCTCCAATAAAGAGCGACCCTTAACAGGACCTAGCCCTACTATGCAAAGCCCCTATTATACCCTATACTGGTGAAGTACAATACAAAATCTCAGTTAACAATAATGTCCCAACATGTTTCTACCTTATTGTGGCATCCCCCCGGGGGAAGAAATAGCCATAACTAGAAAAAGCCGGGCGGCGACCTAGCCCCCCACATATCGGAGCCCTATGCCCCTAATGTTTGGTTCTTTGGCCCGTATAACAGTAACCCGGCTTTTTTCCCCATTACTGGCTATTTTCAGTCCCCTGATGACGCCACAATAAGGTAAAAACATTTTTGAGACTTTATTTTAAGGATTTTTTTTGTACCCCCATTTGGGGGTTAATAGGGCTTTTGCTAGTGGGGCTGGGTTTTCTTACAGGGCCCTCTTTATTGGGGGGTGCCCATTTTTGTAGGTGGGCCTATGGTCCCTAGTGGATTGTAAAAGGGACATGAATTGTTCCCAATACCTAACCAGTTTTATTGCACTTTTGATTATATTTTTTGGGGTCATTGTTTTTTATAAGATTTTTTAATCTTATTAAAATAAAGTTATTTTTTAGATACTTTTCTCCAATTTGTTGTTGAGCTGTTTTTAAGTGTAGGAGTTTACAGACGCCCTTTCCTTGTCAGCATTTTTCGTCCTATTGGTCGGCCCCCCAATTACTAATCTAGGGCGGGAACCCGAGCAATAATCCTAGCCGAGCGGCACCCTGGGATGGATGGGAGATGGGTTTCAGCTAAAGCTCCCCGGTTGGGGTCATCAAAAATCTGTCCGAGTCTAGAAAAAATGTGCCCCAACGATCGCCTTTTCGGGGCCTGGGGGGTATCCTGTCCCCCACCCCTGCGGTGGCCCCTGGGGATGACACGCCCTGGCGACTTTTCGCTTCTGAGGAAAAAAAAGGGGAAAACCAAAAAACAGGCGGCAAGATTCCCCGAAAATCCGAAATTTATAGGGGTTTCCTCGAAACAGTCAGGAAACCGGGATCAGGTTTGTGCTGAAGTATTGCCCAAAACCCCGGAGCAAGGGGGGTCTATGGGACGACTAATCAGGGGCTGGGGTAGACATAGGCCAAAACAAGCGAGTTGGGCAAAGACCCCCATGCCCCGAAAAATTGGGTTTTTAAAACATCAGGGGGGTCAGAAAACCCATAGATCGGTATTCATCTGAACCGCCGGGGAATTTTTTTTGGGAAAACGGCTGCTATAATGTTAGGGGTGGTCAGGGATGTGTACACAATGACTCGGGTCAAGTGACACTGACATGGATCGTCTGTCCCTGCCTTTTGGGGATACCCGACTCCTTAACAGTCGGCCCCAAAACCAGAAGACTCTCAGGCTACACTGAGCAGAGTGCCAGATAGAGGACAAACAAACAAAAGAACTCAAAATCCATAGTCGGGAACGGTCCGAAGTAGGTAACAGGGCAGGCAGCGCGGTACAAAATCGTTGGGGCTAGGGAAGGAGAAAACCAGAAAAAAGAAGGATCAGTAGACAGAGAAACGGACAATAGGACAGGGGGGCTAACTATATAAAGGCACAGCAGTATAGCAGGATTGAGAAGAGGAAGCAGTGGCTATATATAGGAAAAGTGTGGGAAGTAGAGGAGCTAGGATAGGTGATACGTATCCTGTCATCAGATAGTGATTAACCCCTATGGGTGCTGGAGGATTTCCTGGCCAAGGCGTCGACCAGAAGAATTCAAATCATGATACCAAGGCTACAGGGATGTGATCAACAAAGGAGGCAAGGTCGCAGTTGTTGATCGCTGCGGCCGGGGCTGGCGTCCAGGGCCTTCTATGAGGGGCTATGGACCCTCCTTCATTCTCCCTGGAGTGAATGGGTTGGCTCGTGAAATTTTGTCACCCGTCCGGGGCATGCAAAGTCCCTAGATGCCAACCACACCGTTCCTTCCGGACCGTACCCCTTCATGTGCACCGGTATTGGAGGCATTCTGATAACCTGCGAGTGTCGATAATACGCTCTATTTCCTATTCTAATTTCCCTTGTATGATCACAGGGGATAGGAGGGGGCGGAACCGACCACAGCAGGAACTGTACTTTTTTAGGAGAGATTTGGGGAACTTAGGATGAATACAGGAGTGACCTTGAAGGCGGAGTCTGAAAGTTACCGGGTTTTAATAATTCCCAGTGAAATAATGACGGGACCGATTTTAAACGGGGAGCGGAACTAGTTTGATGGCACCCGAAGACAGAGATTTTTAGTCGAGAGCCACACCTTGTTCGCCAACTACATATTCAGGTCCGGGTCGCGCGTTTTTTTATTAGCGTATTGATTTGCTGAAGCTTGGGCTTTTTTCTAGAGTCTCACGACTCCTAGCCCAGTCTGTCGCACAGTTGCTTTAACGGCGGATTTGTCACTCGGGGAATTTAGGATTCGCAACCAGTAGGGCGGAATATTGGGGGGTGTGAACCGTAATTACAGTTAAAGGGGGAGAGTCTTGGTTTCGAGAAATTCTTTGTATTGTTAAGGGCGAATCCGCCTGGGCAAAAAATCTTCCCCTCTCTGGCATTCCGAAACGTTAGCATTGAGGTATTGTTCTTAGCGACTGGTTAAGTCTCTCAGTTTGCCCATTAGTCTCCGGGATGGAAGGCAGATGAGAGGACAGAGAGATGCCCGAATTTACACAGAATGCTGTCCAGAACCTCGACACAAACTGTCCCCTCTGTTCAGATACCTTATTGGGAGGGAAATACCATGGAGTCTAAGTATATGACGGACAAATAAATCAGCGCGAAGGTTTGGTGAAAGGCAATTTCTTCAAAGCACTGAGATGACACATTTTGAGAATCGGTCCACCACACCAAATCACGACTACCCTTGGAGGCGGGAATATCGGTGAGGAAATCCTTTGAGATGAGAGACCAGGGGCTATTGTGCAACTGGAGGGGGTGCAATAATCCCTCAGGGAGGGTCGGGGTACCTTTGCCCTGGCACAGTCTCACAAGCAGTAACAAAATTCTTTAACATCACACTGCATGAAGGCCACCAAATAGGTACGGGGATAGAATGTATCCGGGGCCCCGCGATGCCAGGATGCCAAGACAGAGCTGTGGAGTGAAGTCTCCTCCAGCTTTTTAAACGTATGTGTACCTGGTGGAAACAAAACGTTTACCGGGGGGTTAGGTCGGGTGGGACCGAGCTTGAAGTTAGCAATTGCAAGAATCTAAATCTGTTGTAGGGTAGCATGACTACTCCGGGAGCAAGGAATTCCCCGGTTCCTCCTCTGTGAGGTCACTCATACAAAACTGCGAGACAAGGCGTCGGCCTTTACATTCTTAGCCCCTCGGACGGTAGGTTACTACAATGTTGAACCTAGTAAAGAACAAGGCCCATCGCGCTTGACGAGGTTCAAATCTACTTAGCATTGTCAAATATATAAAAGATTTTTATAATCAGTAAGAACGTGTTACTCTATGTTCTAGCCCCTCCAGAAGGTGTCTCCACTCCGTGAAAGCCAATTTAATGAGCTAGCAAATTCCTGTTACCAATATCTAGTAATACTCAGCCGGTAAAGAATTTTCTGGGGAAGAAGGCGATGGTGGGTCTGAGGTTGGTATAGGGTTCAGTCCCTGAGACAAGGACGGCCTACAACTGTTTTCGGTGCATCTTCCTCCACACAAAGGGTTGTTTTGGGTCGGGTGGACAAGGACAGGTGCAGACGAAAAACATTTTTTCTAGAGTAACAAATGCTTGTTGGCTTCTGGTGCCAGGGGTGGGTCACTCCTTTCTTAGTAAGGTCAGTAAGAGTTTGACTATCAGGAAAAAAATTCTTAATTAATTTGCGATAATAGTTAGCAAAACATAAATAAACGTTGGATCTCTTTTAAGTGGTAGCAGAAGAAACCTTTTGTGTAGTCCTTAACTTATAGACTGGGGAATAGTATGTTACCCCAGGAAACCCTACCTCTGGATCCGAACAATCATTTAGACGTTTGGCGCATAGTGATTCTGACGTAACCTGGAGAGGATCCCTCTCCTGACATGATCTCGTTGGGTATCGTAATTCGGGGAAAAACATGAGGTTGTCATCGCGGTACACAATTATGAAACGGACCTAAAAAGGTCCGAAAATGTCATTAAACAAATCGTTGGAAGATGGCAGGAGCATTCCAAAAGGACCGAGGAAAGGCTTGACTAAGTATTCGAAATGACCCTCTGGGTATTAAAGGGCGTCTTCCATTCGTCCCCTCGCTGATTTCGAATCAGATTGTAGCCCCCGAGGTCGGGGTACTTTGGGAAAACCATTGGGTGCCACAAACCTGATTAAGAAGCTCCGGGATCAGGGGGATAGGGGATGTGGTCTTTTATTGTTAATCTTCATGGAGCTCCCTTAGTCTATACAAGGCGGAGGCTCTCTTTTTTCTTCGACAAAAACCCCCTGCTCCTACAGACGAGTTAGACGTTCGTATGTGACCCTTTTCAGGCTTCGCTTAATATATTGACACATTAGTTCTCGCTAGGAGGCTGGATATAAGTTATAAAATACGTCCCCTAGGCAACTTTGCCCCGGACATGATCTATAGCACAGTCATAGGCCGATGCGGCGGCAGTGTGATCGCAAATGTCTCATCAATGAGTCTTTGCAATCAGAGACAAAATCCGGGAATGGAATAGTTATCGTTTATAGAGCATACCAAGACTGTACAGTTTTACAAAATATCACCACTGAGGTTCCCATTTTATCAACTCTGCAGTCACTCCAGTCAAACACTGGATTATGGAGGCGTAAATCCAGGGAAAACCCTAGATTAATGTCCATGTATGTCCCCTCCATGACAAAGAAAGTCAGTTGTTCAAAATGCAAACATCCAAACATTCAGGGTTAGTTTCGCCAGTTCGGTATTTTATCCTTCCATCCATTAGGGGGTTAGAATCTGCGCTGAAACCGAAAAGGGAGAACATAGTGTGGGAAATTATTTCTAACCCTAGGCTTTAGCCACCGCCATGCAAATAAAATTAACAGGCAGTCCCGAATCGTCAAGGCATGCAAGCAAATCTCTTGACCCGAAGATTAGGGTTAAGCAAGGAAAGATTGTTATCCAACGTTAGGGGGTACCTGTACGCGAGTTTTCCTTCTGACGTTTTTTTTCAGGCGGTTGTTGTCTTTCCACGGGGGAACTTGGGTCTGGTGGGGCCAGTCTCAGGACATGACCGGACTCTCACAGTAGAAACACAACGATTTTCACCCGATGTTCTCCTTCTGATAGCTGCCCGAAGGAGCACCATTACCATAGGTTCCTCTCCTGACACCCCAAGGGGAGATGGTGAAGGTAGTGGAGGAGAAGTAGCATAACCAGCAGAGAACGGTTGGACAGGAGAGTCAGCCCTGAACTGCCAGTGACCACCCAATCTTTTCCCTGCGTTCATCCTCCTCCAACATTCGGTCATTTGTAAAAGCCTAAGTCATAAAGTCCCCTAAAGGTGGTCAAGGCAAAGCTCAACAAACAATTAGGAGAAAGTGTATCTTTAATAAACATTTTTATTTTCAATAGATTATAAAATGCTATAGAGCAACAATGACCAAAACTTATAATCACAAAAGTGCACATAAATACGGTAGGTATATGGTAATGGACACAATATCACTGTCCTATTACAATCTACATATCTACCTAGGTCCTACGTAGCAAAAATTAGGGGCACCCGCTCCTATAAGGAGCGACCCTGTACAGGAACCTATCCATACTATGCAAAGCCCTATTATACCCTATATGGTGAGTACAATACAAAATTCATTTAACAATAATGCCCAAAAACATTTTTTCCCTTATTTGTGGCTCGTCAGGGGACTAAAAATAGCCATAACTGGAAAAAAGCTGGGTCGGCGCACCTACCCCTCGTCATTCGGGCCCTATGCTCCAAATGTTTGGGTTTTCTTTGGGGCCCTCGTATAAACAGAAACCCGAGTTTTTTCTCATTACTGGTTTTTTCAGTCCCTGATGACCGCCAAAATAAGGTAAAAACATTTGAGACTTATTGTTAACTGAATTTTGTTTGTACCCCCCATTTTGGGTATAATAGGGGCTTTGCATATAGGGTAGGTTCTGTACAGGGGCTCTTTTTTGGGAGGGTGCCCTATTTTTGTGGTAGGGACCTAGGTAATATTCTTTGTAATGGGGAGAGTGTATTGTTCCAATCCCCTATACCTACCGTTTTATGTGCACTTTTGATTATGTTTTGGGGTCATTGTTTGTTCTTAGAGTTTTTTTTTATTGAAATAAATGTTATTTTTTAGATACACTTTCTCCTTAAATTTTTGTTGAGCTGTTGTTAAGTTAGGAGTTTACAGACTGACATTTCCTTTTCAGCTTTTTTGTGCTCTGTTGGTCAGGGGCCCCCCAATACTGAATCTATTGGGGGAACTCGAGAATAACCTCAGCGACGGGGACCTGTGGATGGACAAGAGGGTTTTAGCAAGCTGCCGGGTTTGGGGGCATATAAATCTGTCCCAGTCAGAAAAAATGTGTCCCCCGATCGCCATTCCCGGGGCCTCGGGGGGGTTTCCTAGTGCCCCACCGGGGGCCCTGGGGAGGACACCGCCCTGGGGCTTTTTCAGCTTCTGAGGGGAAAAAAGGAAAACCGAAAAAAAAGGCGGAAAATTCCCCGAAGATCCGAAATTTTTAGGGTTACCGTCGAAGCAGTCAGGGAAAAGCATCTTAGGTTTGTGCTGCAAGTATTGCCCAAAACCCCGGAGCAAGTGTGGGTATGATGGGGGCGATAGTCGGGCTGGGGTTGACTAGCGTCCATAACGAAGCAGACTGGGGGCATAAGACTCCCATGCCCCGAAATTGGGTTGTTAATTCTCCACGGTCAGAAACCCATGATCGGTATTTTATCCTGAACCCCCGGGGAATTTTTTTGAAATACTGGCCTGCTATAATGTTAGGGGGTTCGGGGGTGTACACAAGACAGGACAAGTGGACTGACACTGATCCCAGCCTCTGTCCCCCCCTTTTGGGGGAACCCCCCCCTTTTCAGGGCCCGGCCCCAAACCAAAAAACTCAAGGCACATGGGCCCGAGTGCACAGACGAGCAAACAACAAAAAACACAAAAACCATAGTCGGCTTTTGAGTAGGTAACAGGGCAGGGAGGGGTACAAAAAGTGGGAAAGGGGCAAAAGGAGAAACCAGAAACCAAAAGCAGAGTCTGACAAGAAAAAACTACAAAGGGGCAGGCTAAAAAATAAAGGCAAGCAGTATAGCAGGGATTGAGAAGAGGGGAAACAGTGGCTATATAAAGGAAAAGTTTTTTTGGGAAAAGAGGGCTAGGGTAGGGGGAAGAACCTGTCAACCCGAGAGCTTTTTTTTAACCCCCATGGTGCTTGAGGAAATTTTTCTGGGCCCAAAGGGGGTTTGACCAGAAATCAATCAAGATTTCAACTCAGGGAAAATTTAACAAAGGAGGCAAGGTCGCAGTTTTGAACCCCCCTGGCCGTGGCCCGACGGGGGGAAATGGACGGAGTGATAAC
Source organism: Phyllomedusa bahiana (assembly GCA_025379985.1). Classification (NCBI taxonomy): domain Eukaryota; kingdom Metazoa; phylum Chordata; class Amphibia; order Anura; family Hylidae; genus Phyllomedusa; species Phyllomedusa bahiana. The sequence goes on from JAODAL010038078.1 coordinate 16,978, forward strand.
ACATTGAAAAAAATTATATAAAAATTTTATTTGCATTTTGTGGGGAAAAATAATATTTAATCCCCCAACAACCATTAAAATTCTGGCTCCTACAGACCATTTTAGATGCTCCTAATCAATTTTTTACCTGCTTTTAAAGAAGCTGTCTTAAATAGTCATTTTTAAAAAAAACTTCTGTCCACAGACTTAAATTATAGTCAGACTCAAACCTCTACAACAGGGGCAAAACCAAAAGAGCTTTCTAAGGATGTGGGGGACAAGTCATAGACCCCCCCAAAGCTGGAAAGGTAAAAAACCAAAAGTAAGACGCGGGGTGAGAAGGAGACAACTGTGCAATGTAAAAAAGGGAAAAATACAAAATGACTGGAATCGCTCGATCTGGGGCACCCTGCAAAATATTACCTGTGGGGGCCTTGACATGAGGAAAGGAGAGTCAGCCCCAAAATCACAGGGGGAATTTTTAATGTCTCAAGGCGTGAGAAACAGTCAAAAAAAACCATTGGTAAGACTGTAGCAGCCAGGGTAGTGGATCCCCCCCCCGGCCCCGCAAGCATGGGTAACCACGCCAGGGGCAGAATCTAAATAGGGCCCAGTTTTTTTACCATAGCCCGCCGCAAAGCTGGATGGACTTGCTGCAGCAGGAGTCTACCAGGTCACTACCCCTGACGTGACTTGCTTGCGGTGGCAGCCGAGGTGGAGCGTGATACAAAATCGTGAGACGGAGGTGTAGTAGGGGAAAGGCGTAAATGTAGGGGCAGGAGGCAAGTTTCAGAGTCGATAAAAGTAGGAAGAGGTCAGAATACAAGGCAAGGCAGAAAACACACAGGAACGCTTTCTCTAGGGCATGGAGGCAACAAAGATCCAGCAGGGAAGTGATGTGGACACATACACTATATAGGGTCAGCGCTCGGCAATTATCCAATTACTAGCACGCTGTCCCTTTAAATTCACAAGATCGAGCGCGCGCCCTAGGAGGCGCATGTGCGCATTCCGGCGGCAGGGGAAGAGCACCGGACAGGATTGTGGTCAGGTGAGCGGATGGGACCGGTGCGCCAGCAGCCAGTAACAGGATCAGCGGCGCCACCAATTCCCGCCGGTAGCCTGGAGAGGGAGACACGGGGGCGCCCGCGACCCGCGGACCGGGACGCGGGGCCAGCCGTTGCAAACACATTACGCCATAATGGTTTAAAATCCTGCAGTGCACGCAAGATCCTCCTGCTCAAGAAGGCGCATGTGCAGGCCTGTCTGAAGTTTGCCAATGAACACCTGGATGATTCTGTGAGTGAGAAGGTGCTGTGGTCAGATGAGACAAAACTGAGCTCTTTGAAATTAACTCAACTCGCTGTGTTTGGAGGAAGAGAAATGCTGCCTATGACCCAAAGAACACCGTCCCCACTGTCAAGCATTGAGGTGGAAACATTATGTTTTGGGGTGTTTCTCTGCTAAGAGCACAGGACTAATCAAATCAATGGGAGAATGGATGGAGCCATGTACCGTAAAATCCTGAATGACAACCTCCTTCCCTCCTCCAGGACATTAAAAATGGGTCGTGGCTGGGTCTTCCAGCAAGACAATGAGCCAAAACATACAGCCAAGGCAACAAAGGAGTGGCTCAAAAAGAAGCACATTAAGGTCATGGAGTGGCCTAGCCAGTCTGCAGAACTTAATCCCATAGAAAAGTTATGGAGGAAGTTGAAGTTCAGAGTTGCCAAGCAACAGCCCTAAAATCTTAATGATTTAGAGATGATCTGCAAAGAGGAGTGGACCAAAATTCCTCCTGAAATGTGCGCAAACCTCATCATAAACTACAAAAAAAAATTTGACTGTTGTGCTTTCCAACAAGGGTTTTGCCACCAAGTATTATCTTTTTTGCCAGAGGGATCAAATACTTATTTCTCACTGCAAAATGCAAATAAATTTATATAATTTATACAATGTGATTTTCTGTATTTTGTTTGGATATTCAATCTCGCAATGTTAAAATTAACCTGCCCTTAAAATTATAGACTGTACATGTCTTCGTCAGTGGGCAAACTTACAAAATCAGCAGGGGATCAAATACTTTCCTTCACTGTAGGAGCAGGAGCTTTTACATATCATAGTCTTCCTGCCAAGTCTTGCGGAAACAATGGATCTCAGGTCAGATTTGTTTAACTATCGCAACATGTTTTCCTGAAAAGCAGTCCAAGCAATGCTGGAGGACAATTAATCATGTGTGCAGACAGCTTCAGTACAGGAAGTGATGCTGGGATCATGTCAACTAACACCCATGCATGACATTAAAGGCAGCCCTACATTTACATATCAGATGTAAAACCTTGCCGACAGCTGTTGTCAACTGCTTGCCAATCACACCTTTCACCCTCCATGTGAAAGCTTACAGGCTGGTAAAGCGCATTCCCTTGCGGCCCCAACAATATTTTTTTTTCCATGGGCTGAAATGCAAAACCATGGAGCCAAAAAATTTTTTTTTCTTTGTTATATGTTCAAAAAGGGAGTTTTTCTGATTTTTGATGTTTGTTAATGTCATTAAGTTTTGACAATCCACCATTTTATATTTTCCCCCCCCCCATATATCAGGAAAAATTATTATCCCCCCCCCAGCCTTAAAGGGGTTGTCTCACTACATTGAATCATGTTACCTCAGCCCTGTTTTTTGGTTTCACTTTAAATTCGGGGGGGTGTTTACGGCTTCTACTAGGTGCAGAGAGCCAGGGGTCTGTACTTAGCAGGAGAGGGGGGGGGGAAGCAGGAGCGCGGCTGGGTAAGTAACTGCGCCCGAGTGAGCGAGTCCGCCCTCGGCCCGACATGCGGACCGCGGTGCTGCTCGCCACGGTCGCACGGAGGGACTCAGGGGACCGAGTGCGCCCGCAGCCGAACTGGGGGCTGGGGCAAAACTGTGACGTCCCCCCCTTTTGGGCCCCCATTTTTCCCTGGCCTGGAAAAAACTCTGGGGAACCCTAGGGCCTTTATGTTGTCCTCCGGTTCCTCTGCCCGAACCCCTTCATGCGATGAAAAGGGCGTTCCCCGATCTTTCAAGCCAAATTTCTTTCAGGGGGGAGCAGAAGTCTGGGCTTGGGAGAAGGGGGCGCCCCCTTCTGAAGAACCTTTTTTCATGATGAAAGCTTCAGCAGAGAGATGGGAAGGATTTGGGGGGATGCCATCGAGGGAGGTAACTTGAGCTTGTAAGCCACCGTGTTGATTCTCTTCAGAACCACAAATGGACCGAGATACCGGGGCCCTAGCTTGTAGCTGGGGTCTTTAGGCAACGTACTTTTTTGATAACCGACTTTATCCCGGGGCCAAAAAATGGGGAGGTCTCCGACTATAAAACGGATTTTAGTCTGGCAGAGGCCTTGCAGGATCGTAATGCACTCCCGATGCCCCAAGTCGCGAACCAGGGTTTTCACAGCCCGGAAGCCGAGGCAGCCTGCAGGAGGGGGGAGGGCGGGGGGTGGTCAACCCACAAAAAATGGAGAGGGGACCCGCTGAGGCAAATCCAAGAAATTTTAGGAAATTGCCCAGGGAAGCAAATTCCAACCCGCGTCTGTCGGGCGGAGAGAAATGGCGCAAATAATTCTCCAGGATTGGGTTTACCCTGCCACCTGCCCCTTAAATGATACGCAAGGAGAAGTCCCGATTCACTTTCAAATGGTAGCAGAGAGATCGCCAGAATCTGAACGAATTGCACCCCGGGGCAGAAACAATATGACGAGGGAAACCCTTAACCGAAAAATATCTGGAAAAAAAAAACTTGGAGGGAGGTGCAGAAGACCGGGCCCCGGGAGAGGATGAAATGCGCCATTTTTGAGAAGCGCCCCACGACAACCCAAAGCAGTATTCCCAAACAGATGACGGAAGACTGAAATTGAATTTCAGGGCAAAGGGGCCCCTTGGGGGGTTTGGGGAAAAGGGCAAAGGGTTGGGAAGCAAACCCCAGGCTTAAGGTGAGGGTCTTTTGGGGGGGAAAAAAATAGACAGTACACGATGCCAAAAAGCCTTTGAGGGCCTTTGACAGGTCAGGCCACCAGTAGTAGGGGGCATGACTGCCCCTGTGTTTCGAAATTCCGGGATGGCCGGCTACCCGCGAACAATGCCCTCACTATAAATTTTTCCCCTCCCGAAGCGCGGGTTTCAGATGAAACTTTTTGCCGGGGGTAGTTTCCCCGGAGACCCACGGGGCCAGGGAAATTAAACGATCCAGTGGGAGTTGTGAAAAGGGGGCGATTCCCACCAAAAAAACCGGCAGGGACAGGGCATCTGTTTTTGATGTTTTTTTTCCCGGCGGGCCCGGAAAGGGAAATAAACAAAATTTGAATCCCGAGAAGAAGAGGGACCAGCGAGCCCCCCGGGGGGTTTGAGGTGTTGGGCTTCGTAGATACAGGGAAGTTTCTTGGGGTCTGAATAAATAGGACTGGAAAAGAGCCCCCTCCAGAAATGGCGCCTTTTCCTTTTAAGGGCCCAAACTTAATAGCCAGCACCACGGTCTCCAATCGGGTAATTCTTTCCGGCGGGAGAGAAAGTTTTTTAAAAAAAAACCCCAACAAGTGATGGTCTTCCCCTTAGATCCCTGAGTGGCCCCGACCCTGCCCCACGGGTAGAGGCATCTCCCCAAAAAAAAAAGTTTTCAAAATGTCCGGACGGGACGGGATAGGGGCCGAGGGCAAATGCCGCCCTTGACCCGGGAAAAACGCGTCTTCAGCCGCCTGTGGCCAAAGCTTGGGTTTGCCCGACTTCTTTAGAAAACGCCAAAATTTGGGGCTACCACCGTGGAGAGTCCCGGAATAAACTGGCGGTAGTAATTGGCGAACCCCAAAAAAACGTTGAATTGGGTTGTGGGCAAGGGGGGCAGGGCCATGCAGGATGGCAACGCTTGGCCGGGTCCATTTGAATTCCCTTCAGAGTTTATGCCCCGAGGAAGGGGCAAGGGGGACCGTTTAAATTGGGGCATTCCCAACTTGGCATATAGGTGGTTCTCTCTGAGGCGTCTAAGGACCTGGTGCAATGGAGACGGGGGGGTCTTTGGGTCAGCGAGAAGACCAAAATATCGTCGGGTATCTAAAAACAGGAAAAAGGAGGCAACGAAGATCTCATTCAAAAAATTCCTGAAAGGACCGGGATTGCCAACCCGAAAATGGCCCATAACCAAATACTTGAAATGCCCCCACGTGGAAACCCGTCTCCCCCTCGTGCCCTGCCAAATACGGATGAGAAAATGGGCTCCCAGACCCAAATTTGGGGAGAAAACCCTGGCCCCGCGAACCCGGTCAAGAACTTGTGATCGAGGTAACGTGTAAGGGTTCTTCATTTTTTTTATTTTATTCATCCGCGAAGTCAATGCAGGGGACGTAGAGAGCCTCTTTTTTTCTCCCGAAGAAGAATCCCCACAGCAGGGCGTGACTTGCGGATAAAGCCCTTCCTGAAATTCCTTGTTAAAGCCCAACATGGCTTCCGTTCAGGAACTGACAGCGGAAAACCCGTTTGGGAGGGGTCGGGCGGCAAAGGTCAAGGGCCCTCTAGGGACGATGAGGAGGCAAGGTCTCCTCCTCTTTTCGGAAACATCCCGCAAAATCGGATTCCGGAGGGAACTGGCAGGGGAGAGAGGCGCGGTGGGAAGGGGTAGCCCCGGGGAGATGCCCCAAACAACGAGTTTCGCATCTTGTCCCCAACGAATACTTCGCCCCCTTTCCCAGTTTTAGCATAGGAGCCCCAGCGATTTCTGAGGAGGAGCCCGGGGCAGCACATAGAATGTGATTTCTCCCCTTTGAGCGCCCCACTCATAGACAAAAGGTTTTCCTTGGGAAACAAATTGGAGTCACTAGGTCTCTCCATTCCGGAGAATCCAAGGTCCCAAACGGACCAACAGGAACAAATTTTGACACTAAAACAGCGTCCCCTGAATTTCCCCGGGTTATGCGAACAAAAAAGGGAGGGACTTGAACTTAGCTTCGGTACCTAAAACGACCCCCCGGCTGGTCAAAAGAGGGGGGAATGTTTACACCTACGGACCCTCTCCCACCGTTCCCAAACGGGGAGAAAAGGGGGCAGTCCCTAAGAAATGCCTGGACTGCACAATACAGGCAAAGGTTTCAGCGTGATCGGACCGCCTTTTTCTGTAAACGGGTGCGGTCGATTTGCATAGGTTTTCACCGGAGTGCTGCGGAAGTGGCAGGGAGGTTTCTGGAACCCAAGCCAGGGGTGGGAAAACCCGGGGAGGCCCAAAATGAGTCGCGTTTTCCCAACGGAGCTACCTGCTCTCGGAAAGTGCAAGTCGATGCGAGTGATCAAATGGATCAGATCGCTTTAAGAGCGGGAGGTCTCTTCGCCCCGTGCATCCCCTTTACCTGCGGAGAGACCCTTTTGAAGGTAGCACCAAGGCCCCTTTTTTTCCAGGTCAGCCAGAGGCCCATCGAAAGGACAGGTATCCCTTTCCGTAGAAAAACCCCTTGGGGCAAATTCAAAGTGGGTTTTTTCCCCAGAGGATGCACGTGCTGGCTCCTCAAACACGCAACGAAACTCCTTAAAAAAGGTCCGCAGATCTGATGTCACAGGGTCGCCTCGGTCCCAGAGGGTTGTGGCCCAGGCCTGGGCCTTCCCGGAGAGTAAACTGACCACAAACGCTACCTTTGACCTTTCGGCTGGAAACTGGTTGGCCATCAGTTCCACGTGCATGGAGCACTGTGTAACAAATCCCCTGCAGAGTTTCGGCTCTCTGTCAAACTTAGTAGGTAGCGACAGACGGAGCTTGAGTGCCACGGAGGCAGATGAAGTGGCTGGCATAGGAGGAACCATGGGAGGAGATGGGGGCCATTGCTGAGAGGCAATAAGTTGCTGCATCATGGCGGTCAACTGGTCTAATTGCTGCGCCTGTTGCGCCAGTTGCTGGAACTGCAGAGCCACAATAGACGTAAGGTCCTCCATACTGGGTAATGGCACCTTGGCGGGATCCATGGCCGAATCCAACTGTAACGAACCAAGGAAGTGGAACCACTGGGCCACCGCAAGCGGTGGTACGGGCCACACCAGGGAGCGGAGTCTAAGTAGGTCCCGGTTTTCACCAGAGCCCGCCGCAAAGCTGGATGGACTTGCTGTGGCGGGATTCCACCAGGTCGCTACCCCTGCTGACTTGTTTGCGGTGATAGCCGAGGTGCAGAGTAGAGCAAAATCGACAGGCAAGCTCGTAGTCGGGGACGGGTCAGAAGGTCAGGACAGGCAGCGAAGGATCGTGGTCGGAGAATGTAAACCGGAGGGACTGGTACACAGAAACAGCAACCAGAACACAGAAAAGGCTTCCTCGCATAGGTTATGGGCACTATGGATTCGGCAAAGTGCTACCGGAAGTGGAGCATATATATAGTGTCAGCGGCCGGCAATAGCCAATTACCGGTGCGCTGGCCCTTTAAATCTGGGAGAGTTGGCGTGCGCGAACCCTAAGAAGCGGGGCCGCACGCACTGGCCGGCAGACAGGCGCGGGGAAGCAGGGTAACTGCACCCATGTGAGCGAGTGCGCCCGTGGCCCGACATGCGGACCGCGATGCCTCTCGCCATGGATGCAAGGAGGGACCCAGGGGACCGAGTGCGCCCGCAGCCCGAACTGCGGGCTGCGGCGCAACTTGTGACAAAAAGACTGCAATCCTAGTAGTGTTTTTTGCTTTTACTTTTAACAGTGCTCACCATGCAGTATACGTGACAAATTAGTTTTACTATGTGGATCGATATGATCACAGCGATACCCAATTTATATGTTTTTTTATGTTGAAGTGCTTTTTTTTTTTTAAGTATGCATCGCTGTCTTCTGAGAGCCATAACTTTTTATTTTTCCTTATATAGAGTTATGTAAGGGCTTTTTTTGCCGGATGAACTGATGTTTTCATTGGCATCACTTTGGTGTTTATATAAGTTTTCGATCGCTTTTATTCTTTTTTATTCTGGGGAAAAAAATCGAAATTTCCCATATGAGCCAAATATGCTCTTTATTTTTTTTTTGGCTTTTGGGGCATTTGTAAAGGGGATAAGGGTGTTGTACGTGTTTTTATTTTACTTTTTGTGTTTTATTTTTTTTTTTCCCTTTTTTCCCCAAAGAGGGGACTGTTCTACTTCAAACTGTTAAAATGGAGAGCAGAACCAGCTGCTTCCTGGCAACTGTCAACCATTACACCCCCCACAGGGCGTCCTAGGCAAAATTTTTCACTCGGCGGGGTAAAAAAAATTTTTTGCCCCCCCCCCCCCCCCCACAAACAAATTCGCCACATGAAACACAGCGTTTACCATAAAACCAAATCTAAAATATACAAAAAGTTTTACCAAATGTGCACGTAAAAACACTAAAAATATCATATTTTTAACAAAAACACTGCACACCCCCCCAAAATCCCGGTTTTAAAATCCCCAATGTCCTACTATGACCACATAAAAAACCAACATAGTGACCGAAACTGCAACCGTACCACAAGTGACCGAATAAATACTGTCACACCTGCCCCACATATCACCGCCCATAGTGACCGAATAATACAAATGCCATTAGGAATGAAACCATATCTACAACAAATTTTAACCGGGCAAATGCCCATAAGTGGTGGATACCAGTTTACACAGGCTCTCAGACATAAAAAATTTTTACAGTAAAGTTAATCAGTGACCACTGGAGCTCTCGAAGAGTTGGTCTCTTCCTTTTAAATTTTCCCATCTGTCCCACCCCGCCTGAATCTTTTCCCGGCCAACTCTTACTATAAAAAACAAACAAACTCTTAAAACCCCTCACTTTTCAGCATTTAATGCCCCCGAGCCATAATGCCCCTGTAGCCAGGTGTTTGCTCTGTAGTCAGTAGCCCCCCCCTTTTGCCAGTAATCCCCCTTTTGCACCCCAGAGTTGCCCCTCGGCATTGTGACCCCCTTGTAGCCATAAAAGTTTCCCTTGTACCAGTAATGCCCCCTTTTAACCAAGTAGATTCCCCCTGTAGCTTAGAGCCCCCCTTACCCAGTAGACCCCCCTTTGTAGCCAGAGATCCCCCCTCTGTACCTTTAGATTTCCCCCCTGTAGCCATAAAACCCCCTTAGCCAGTAATCCTCCCTGTCCAGTATTGCCCCCTGTGCCATAGATGCTCCCCTGTACCAAATAAACCCCTCTGTGACAGAGATCCCCCTGAGCCAAAATTTGCCCCCTGTACCCATAAGCCCCCCTGTAGCCATATTTGCCCCCCTGAACCGTAGTGCCCCCCTGTCCGAAATTTCCCCCCCCGTACATAGATGCCCCCCTTTAGCCAATAGATCCCCCCCTTGTAGCCGTAGATCCCCCCCGTACCCGTAGATGCCCCCTTGTAGCCAGTAGATGCCCCCCTGTAGCCAGAGATGCCCCCTGTAGCCGTAGTACCTCCCTGTACCGTATTCCCTCTGTGCCAGAATGCTGCTTGTACCCTTGAGCACCTCTTAGCCTTTAGATGCCCCCCTGTCCACAATTAAAAATAAAAAAACACTCACCGACCCGGCCCCCCGCGTCCACCCGGGAGCTCAGACAGGTAAGGGGGCAGTTTGCCCCTCACGCCGTTTACGCTGTCACGCAGTCCCAGGGATCTATCGCCGGCAGAGCTACCCCACACCCCAATCCCAACGTCGCAGGGGGTGGGGGTTGAAAGCCAGCCCCCCTGCGACGCTGAAAAAGGGGGCCCCGGGGGAAAAAGGCCGCCCTGCCTCCCCCCGTACCCCGCTGCACGCGGGGGTTTTGGGCAGTGCTAGTACGCTGCACGGGTTATAAAAATGGCCGGCAGACCCAAAGGGGGCAAATGTCCTGAGTGGAGCCTCGGCGCCCCGGGCAATCGCCCGCCTCTAGGAACGGCCCTGCCCGACCATGACCACAAGAAACTCCTTCCCTCTGTCTTTCCTTTAGCTCCCGGGATCGCGATTGACTGCGGGAACAAGGGGTTCTCTCCCCGGCCCCCCAGTGGGGGACGCACATGGGGCCACTTAATATACCGTTTGGCACAACAATTTTGGGAGGTTCGCTTAAAAAGCCCCGCAAAGTCCAGAGTATTGTACGTCCCTTTGCAGGAAGTCATTTCCCCTAGGAGTCGGTCGTCCAAAGTTGGGGAAGGGGTTAAACATGAAAATACGTAGAACATGTTTATTCTTTGGTCGTATTCATGTGGAAAATTTACTATTTGGATGGCTAAATACCTCTTGTAAAATGTGTCCAAATGTCATTTTGGACACGGATCCAAGTCCAAAATCACATAGAGATAAATGGGACTAATTGCTGACTATAAATCCACTGGCAAAAAACAACCCTAAATTCACATAAACTACACGTTGAAACGTTTCAAAGGCAGAATACGACAGGTAAACTTTACTCATTATTTGGATGTACCCTTAGTTCTTATTGTCAGTGAACTGAAACATTCTTATTTATATTTAATGGCTGCAAACTCCCACAGCCATGTGTTCTAAAATTTTATTTTTGGCTACAGATTTAGTAGTATATGTCACGTTAGGAAAATGAAAGAAGAAAGCTGCCTCTCACTTTTTTCATATTTCAAGGCTCTCTAATCCCTCAGAGGGGTTTTCCAATCTGGTTGTTTCACACAGCCTGCTCTTCATAGCCAGCTTTGGGCCTTTCACTTCTTGGTTAGGCTGTAGATGATTCTACGTATCATCTCTGCTATTCTTTGCTGAACCTGTTAGGCATTGGTGATGCAGGGATTTTAACATCAGGACACAAGTTCTAAAGGGTTAAATTTTGTTGGAAAGAAAGATAAACAAGCTCATGTGCTACTGATAAGACACAGCAGTGAATAATATCATTATCCTTTGGGGCGGGCCTAGTGCAGATGTAGATGGTGCCAGTATTGTTAATACATCATCTGCTATAATTAATTGGCTCAATGTAGAAATGGTCCAAGTTAAATAAACTGAATGTGAACAAGGCTCCAGGCCCAGATGGCTTACACCCAAGAGTTCTTAAAGAGCACATCTCGGTTATCAGTGTACCCCTGTATATGATATTTAGAGATTTTCTGGTGACTGGTATAGTGCCAGGAGACTGGCGCAAGGCAAATGCAGTTCCCATCTTCAAAAAAGGCTACAAGTCTTGCCCAGGTAATTATAGACCAGTAAGTTTATCATCTATTGTGGGAAAACTGTTTGAGGGGCTCAAAAGGGACTATATATAGGAATATGTGGCTGTGAATACATTTATAATTGATTGCCAGCATGGTTTTACTAAGGACAGAAGTTGTCAGACCAACCCTGAATCTGTTTTTATAAGGGGTGAATTTTTTTTTTTAGAAGTCTGGATAGCGGGGCAGCTGGGGAAATATTGGTTTTAGACTTTGCAAAGGCTTTGACACGTCCCTCATAAGTGTTTGTTGGGAAATTAGAATTTCCCTTGGGTTGAGAAAAAACAGTATGTAATTGGATTTAAAACTGGTAAAAACGGATCACTGAGAGTGGGTGGTAAATGACTCCTATTGGAGTGGTCCCCCGGGTTTTGAGTGGTGTGCCCCGGGGTCAGAACGGGTCCTCTTTTATTTAATGTATTTATTAATGATATAGTGGAGGGGTCAATAGCACGGTTTCTATTTTTGCAATAACACCAGCTATGGATGTGTAGTGCGTCTATGGAAGATTTCATAAATTACAAACAACCTGGCACACTGAGTGTTTGGGCATCCACGTGGTAATGTGGTTCAATGTGGATAAATATAAGGTTCTGCATCTGGGTATGAATAATCTGCAGGGATCATATGTCCTAGGGGGGGAAAAACTCGTAGAATCACTTGTTGAGAAAGATCTGGGGGTTTTTGTAGATCATAGACTACAGAACAGCATGCAATGTCATCACTGCCTCTAGGGCAAGTAAGATTTTTGGCGTGTATTAAGAGGCATGGGGCTCGGGGACAAGGATTAAATTCTACCGCTGTACAAAGCAATTGGGCGACCTCACTTAGAATATGCTGGTTTAGTTCTGGGCCCCAGTTTATAAAAGATGTAATGGAGCTAGAGAGAGTACAAAGACGAGCAACCAAACATAAGGGGAATGGAGCATCTTAGTTATGAGGGGTGGTTTTGTAGAATTTAATTATTTAGTCTTGAGAAAAGACTCTTCGGGGGGATATGATTAATTTTTTATAATATATAAATGGTCCTACCCAAAAAATATGGGAAAATTATTTCATGAAAGCCCCCCAAAAAGACAAGGGGACATTCCCTTCGGCTGGAGAAAAAAGGATTCAATCTCCAGAGGAGAAAAGTGTTCTTCCTGTAAGTACTGTAATTCTGTGGAAAGCGCCTGAGGAGCTGGTCAAAAGCAGAACAAGTAAGAGTTTCAAGAAAGGCTTAGATATCTACCTGAAACAAAAGAATATTAATCCGTATGTAACCATGTAAAATTCTGGATCCTGGCTGATGGAGGCTCTGGGGTCAGAGATGGGGTCTTCCTGGAGCAGATTGGTCCTTGCCTTGGGGGTTTCAGGGCATTCACCAGTGTGGAGGTTGGACTTGAACTCCTTGTCTCCCTCCCTTCACCCACATTTTCCCCACCCTTGGTTGAACTTAATGGACACATGTCTTTTTCCAACCGTACTAACTATGTAACTATCCTGCCCAGGGCTGCTAGAGCAGAGAGAGGTGGTCATCAGCCTAGGAAATCTTCTGTAAACAATAGGAGATAAGAATTGCTCTAACTCTGTAATGAAGCAAAATCAGAACAGCAATGTATTCACTAAAATTTTTTATTTACCATTGCCTAAATGTTGAAAGCTAATCAATGAGATGGGAAAAACCTGTACATTTCCTTCATGCTAGCTATTATTTGCAACTGACACTTGCTATTAACAGCAGACTTATTGGAGATAACTCTGATCCTGGCCATTTAACAACATAGATGCCATGCTGAATCTAAGCCAATAAAAAGGGTTTCACTGCACTCTTACACTATTCAATACAAGATAAATGAAACAACCATAAACTGTAGTACATAAATGATAAAAAACAAGGAATGAAAATCTGAAAACAAGTTTATTGGTTACACTTGAATTACAGAAACTCTATGTCCAATAGGTGGCACCAGAGAGACAGTTTTCTTTCTTCTATCTATCCTAAAGTTTATTTGCATATTCATTCTGAATAAGAACTTATTTACATATATTTTTTCCCAGGGAAAATTGTAAGTCTTTTAACATTCTCTACACTAGTTAGCGTCTCTCTACAAGGGGAGACATTTTCCTCAAGCCCACAGCTTTGGAAGGTCTGATTTCCCCTACAGCACAACCGTTTAACTAAGTGGCCATTCATATAGTGTAAGGTCACAATGAGTCCAATAGAGCTGAAGACGATCCTTGCAGCAGTTTTCTGTGGCGCCTCAAAGAGACGAGTATTGAACAGAGGACCCCTCTGTGTGATATCAACAAACCCAAATAGAGTTTTTATTTTAGGAGTCCTTTAAACTTTGTTTTGCAAGCGGACAACCCTTCTAATTATCCCTATTTCTTCCTTATATGTTTTGCCACTGTCGCAGCATCCAGATATGACAGGGACTCGGTGCATTTAGTAAAACATTACAGAAAAGTTAAAAATTTAGGGACTTTTTGAGACTTTTAGTCTAAAGACTTTTTGTTGCCGACAGCACCATAAGCACTATAGAAATGAAGGGGCTCCATTGATTGTATGGCACAAAAAGCCTTAGACCTAGACAGTTCTCATACATGAGGCCCTTAGGGCGACATGTATGAAGGGGGCAGCGCCTTTTTTTTGGTATATCTTGCGTCAAAAATCTGTCATAGCCTTGTTCCATAGATGTATGAACAGTCGTGCGCCAAAACTTGCAGCAGGCACTTTTGAAAGCGCCTAAGATATGTGCCAAAGATATGCTATGTTATGCAAGGCATAGCATGTCAGACTTATGAACCCTCATACATACTGTCGCATTTTGCACTGCTCTACATCGATTTAGAACTGTTTCATACATGTCGCCCTTACTGTATATTTTGTTAATCCTGTGCATCTGACCCATTAAACCATTTTTTAGAAATTCATACTAAACCCATAATGTCTTCATGAGCCTTGAAGGGGTATTTAAAAACTAATAAAGGCTTTTTAGTCCATCGGGGGATGATTAAAAATAGGAGCTAAAGAAACTTACCTTATAAGGGTATGTTCACACGACGTGTTGGACCTATTTTTGGATCTAAAAACGCATTCAAAAGCGCTGCTTAAATTGCATCCAAAATGCATCCAACACGCAGGTGCATTTTTGGCTGTGTTTTGGCTGCAGCAGGAACGCACCCTAGAGTTTTAAATAAGGCATCTGCTGCGTCAAACAAATCAAGAATTAACATGTCAATTCTTTGAACGGATCCGAAACACGCATTAAAAAGACACAAGTAAACACGCATCGGCGATCACTCGACTGAACGCTGATACGTGTTTTACATGAAAAGCAATGTAAAATCACACTGCACATTGTTAGATGTTGGGGTCCGAAACACGGATCTAACACGACATGTAAACGTGCCCTAAGGCCATGTTCACACGGCTTAAAATGGGCCGTATTTCGGTCCGTAATTACGCGGCGGAGTGCGCCAATTACGGGCCGAAAATGGCCCATTCATTACGGTAATTCACAGCTCTCATAGAGAACTATGGATTACGTCTCCTCTCCCCGCCCGGCGAAGCCGCCGGGCGGGGAGATAATTGACATGTGAATTACTAGCCGCAAATACGCGCCGCTAGCAATTCAAGTCTATGGGCCGGCGAAGTGCCGGCCCCCCGCTCACTCTCCCGCCCCGCCCCCGGTCACACGGCGTAATTGCGGGGCGAAATTACACCCTGCAGTTAAGCCGTGTGAACATAGCCTAAGCCCTCTCATTCCAGCACCGTGGCCGCCCCCATGATCCCGGCCAACAACATCACCGTTTAGTCTTCATGTGACCCTGCAGCCATTCACAGTCTGTTGCTGAATATACCTCACATGACCTTTTAGTTCAAGCCCCCTTACATTTTTGACTTTACGGGTACGGTCAATGACACCATTAGAAAGTGCATCTTGTGTCGCAAAAAACATGCCCTCATATATCTACATAGTTTTATAAATAAAAAAGTTATGGCTTTTGGAAGGCGGGGAGGAAAAACTGAAAAGCCAAAAAATGATGACCGCATGCCGGGAGGGGGTTGAGATTTACTTGCCTTGCAGAATCATGCACATGCTGCCTAAACAACCCCACAGATTTTCAGTCTCTTCTGAAAAATTCTGTCATTGGAATACTCCTAGTAGATTGTACTTCAGCAGTTCATAAAACATTTTGCAGATAGGTACATTCCAATGTACTTAAAAGGAATGTGTCATCAAAAAATTAATCTTGTTTATGCCCCTTTTTTTATGTTAATACATTTTTAGGAATTTTTGGTTTTTTTTTTTTAATTTTTTTCATATCACTTTCAATTTTTTGTAACAACTTAAGTCTTGCAGTTTTCAGTTTGGGCCCACTAGGCCTTGTTTGCACTGCTTTAACACAATCAAAGTGTTTTACAGTAGTTCATGCACAAGGAATTAAGACTGACTCAGCCCCTTTGATTTCTATAGGAGTGTTTTCTAATCATTCTTTGACCCGGGAGGAATCACGTAAGGGAGGGGGAGGGGGTAAAAGTGACAAACTCCCCTTGTGATGGTGGGTCCTGTGTTATCTATTACATGGTGTCCCTTTCAGTTTGACCTCTTTTTGTGATAATGAGAACAACTGAACTTTCTTACAGAACAAAAGTGTCAGACTTTATTAACTTAGTGGCCAAAATAAAACTGCGGACTTAAAAATTCTTAAAAATAGAAATGTATGGAAAAAAAAAAATAAAAAACCAAAATTCTTAAAAAATGTGTTTAACATAAAAAAAATGAGTTAAAAAATAAATCATTTTTGATGACACATTCCCTTTAATAGGAAAGTAAATCCAGTAAGTAGATAAAAAGTGCTCATTATTACTATTTAACATAGCTTAAATTGCAAAAATTCTGCTAAATTCCGTTCAGAACATGTTTCATTTGAAATCTGTGCTCCATTTATTAGCATATTAGACACAGTACCTGCGGGGAGGAGGTTGCAGAGCTAATACCATTTTTTTTTTTGCATTGCAGCACCATCTTCTGGCAAATGTTGTAAACTTTATTTTATTACCCAAAGTGAAAAGTAAAGTACTGGGGGCAAAATGAAGTTTGCAGCAGTATGAAAGCTGTTGCGGTTTCACCATCAGGGCTGACATATATAATTTTAGGGAACCATGTACCTGAGGCATCTGAGCCCAATGTCCATTACTAATTCCCATTCCTTTTTTAACCCCTTACTATTACATTATTTTCTCCCCTGCCTTCCAAAAGCCATTACTTTTTATTTTTCCATTTACATGAACATATGAGAGTTTGTTTTTTGCTGGACAAGATTTATTTTTTAATGGTGCCATTGACCTACCATATAATGTACAGTGGTACTGTACCTTGAGATACGAGTTTAATGTGTTTTGTGACCTTGCTCCTAAAGGGGTTGTCTCACTAAAAATATTGCTGTTTATATTAAAGATCTTGCAAAAACCAGTCACTTTGTAATATGTGTCCATTAACAGTGTCCAACCTATTCCTAGATATCCCCTCTTGTATGGGCTGTATCAGCTCCTCAGGTTGCTATAACTACAGACCTGTTTGATCTCTCCTGATAGGCTGCCAGCACTGGTTGCCATAGCTACAGACCTGGCTTCTACTGCAGCCTAGTAGAAGCCAGTAAACACGCCCCTGAATTCAAAATGAAACCAAGAAAATAGAACTAAGGTGAGAGGAATCAATGTAGTGAGACAACCCCTTTAACTCAAATTGCTCTTATTTCAAAGCAAATTTTCCCAAAGAAATGAATTGAAATGTCATTAATCTGTTCCATGCACTCCAAAACCACCACATTTTTTTTTAACATTTATTAACAAACATGTACACTGTCAAAATATACTGTATATAGTATAACAGAAGAGAATGTAAAGAAATAAACCGGTTTAATTAAGTGTATTCACCTTGAAAGTCAGATGAAGATGCTGCTGGAGATGAAGGTGGAGGAAATCGCTAAACTTAAACCCTCCGTTTTTTTCCTTCACTTAATGTGGGTTCACACAATGTTGCTGTAATGGGAGATGGTTTACGAAGCAGATTGCTTGTTTAAAATTCACGGATGTCTATAGATTAGAGGTGTGAGCAGGAGTTGCTGCAATGCATGCCTGTTCTCTTTCACTCTTAACTCAAAGCAAAAAATGGACCAAGGGACTGCTCTTATCTAAAAAAAAAACCTCACAAGTTAAGACGCTCTCAAGTCAAGGTATCACTGTACTGGGAAACCGAATACAAAATTCTAACTGGGGTGAGAAGTGAAAAAAGTGCTTGCGCCATCAGGGATGTAGGTAAAGACTCATGGGCCCAGGTGCAAAACTGCAGCTTGGGACCCTCCTAACACCAGACCATGGCTGAGAATCACTACTTTTCAACAACAGGTCCCTTACTTGATGTGACGGATGCCTGCGGTGTAATGCGTTGCAGGATATTATTTCTACTTCAAGGGATTGTCTAATAGAAGAAAAATAATTTCAAAAGGGGCCAAAGAAAAACAAGTTATATAGCCAAAACGTCTGTTCCGCCTTTTTCCCCTCCCACCCAAAAAAACAGGGTTAAACAGGAAATTAATGTAATTGTGCCTTTGTGTCTTTTTTGGTTTAGTTTTTGTTGGAGTTTACACTGAGCAGTTTAGTTGACATGTTGTCTGTATTCTGTCAGTCAGTATGTTAACAAGGGCTAAAAAATACCATCACAAGATCACCGAATGTGACTCATACCACCATAACGTTACTGACCAAATCAGTATACCAAGTCCAATATTTCCAAATACAACAATATGCAAAGACCAAATAATACCGCCACATCATGACCACATATCACCATAATAAAGAGACTCAATAAAACCACCATACAGTCACTGAATATAAACTTTTACACTATTGACTATTATTACCACCATACAGTGACCATATAGTGGTAGATAGCAGTTGTACACGGGCTGTGCAGACTGCATATTACCTCCATACAGTGACCATATAGTGGTAGACACCAGTGTACACAGGCTCTGCAGTCTGTATATTACCTCCATACAGTGACCATATAGTAGTAGTTACCAGTGTATACAGGCTCTACAGATTGTATATTACCGCCATACAATGACCATACAGTGGTAGACACGACTGTACATAAGTTCTGAAGACTGTATGTTACCTCCATATAGGGACCATATAGTGGTAGATAGCGGTTATACACAAGGGCTTTGCACAAATAAGTGATTATAGTGTAGTTACATTTAGGGATTCACAGGTGATGGCTGATGAGTTGTTCTCTTTCCATTTTCTTCCTTCGTCCACTCCAGACCATCATGACGTCTTCTCCTGGCCACAACTCCCTGCAGAATTTAACATGATAGGTTTCTCACTATTCCAACACTCTACCAATTCCCATCCATAGCACTCAAAATGGTAAAAATGCCTACTTTGGTGCCCCACAAAGTAATTGTACCCCAAATATTGAAAGTGTCCCCAACTGATTATAGGGCCCCCAGTTGTGCTAGCAGTATGTAGAAAAACACCTCATATAGTAGGCAATCCCCTTCCCACCCAAAAAAAAAATTAGGCAGGCAGCTTCTTTTAGGTAGATTAGACCCCATAAAATTTGTCAGATAAATGGCTGACTCTTCCAATTAAGTAGGAAATGTCCCCCTTCAGTATAGGCCCCCCTCTAGTAGGTAGGTAAGTAGATAGAGTCCTCGCTAGTAGATTGGTAGATAGGTAAGTAGACAGCTTCCACTCCCTCCTAAGGCCTAAAGCTCAGGCTCCGGTCACTGACCTCTGTGCTGAAGACCTGGCCACTCACTTCAAAGACAAAATTGAAAATATCCGGCAAAACATCACATCACAATCCCCAAATAATACCCATCCTGTCCCTCCCTGCACGTCCTCTAATCTACTCGCAGCCCTTGACCCGACGACAGAGGAAGAAGTGTCCAGGCTTCTCCTGTCTGCTCGCCCCACCACCTGCTCTACTGACCCCATTCCATCCCACCTCGTCCAGTCTATTTCTCCAGCTGTCCTCTCTCACCTTACTGCTATCTGTAACCTCTCTCTCTCCACTGGGATCTTTCCATCTTCCTTCAAACACGCCATCATAACCCCTTTACTAAAAAAGCCCTCTCTGGACCCGTCCTGTGCTGATAACTACCGACCAGTCTCTAACCTGCCCTTCATCTCTAAACTCCTGGAACGCTTGGTCTACTCTCACCTAATCCGCTATCTCTCTGCTAACTCTCTTCTTGACCCGCTGCAATCAGGTTTCCGCACCCTACACTCCACGGAAACTGCCTTAGTTAAACTCTCAAATGACCTCCTAATAGCAAAATCTCAGGGTAACAACTCATTGTTGCTTCTCTTGGATCTCTCTGCAGCATTTGACACTGTGGATCACCAACTTCTCCTCAGCATGCTCAGCACCATTGGCCTCCAGGACACCGCTCTCGCTTGGTTCTCGTCCTACCTCTCTGACCTCTCCTTCAGTGTCTCATTTTCTGGTTCGACCTCCTCTCCTCTTCCTCATGCTGTTGGAGTTCCTCAGGGATAAGTTCTAGGTCCTCTCCTCTTTCATTGTACACAGCCACCATTGTAAAAACCATCAGTAGATTTGTCTTACAGTACAATCTCTATGCTGATGACACCCAATTAAAACAACCTCCCCCGTGACATCACTCCAGCCTTGCTACAAAACACCAGTGACTGTCTGTCCGCTGTCTCTGACATCATGTCCTCTCTCCATCTGAAACTAAACCTCACTAAGACTGAACTTCTTGTCTTTCCGCCATCTACTAACCAACCCCCCCCTGCTATTTCTGTTTCTGTATGTGGTACCACACCATTTCTCCTAGGCAGCAGGCCGGCTGTCTAGGGTTTTATTTGATTCTGATCTGACCTTCTCCCCATATATCCAATCCCTTGCCCGCTCCTGTCACCTGCACCTCAAGAATATCTCCAAAATCCGTCCATTTCTCACTGTGGAAACGACTCAAACTCTCATTACTGCTCTTATTCTTTCTCGTCTTGACTACTGCAACTCCTTGCTTATCGGTCTCCCTCTCTGCAGACTCTCCCCTCTCCAATCTGTCCAGAATGCAGCAGCCAGGCTTGTCTTTCTCTCCAGCCGCTATACTGATGCCTCTACCCTGTGTCAGTCACTGCACTGGATGGGCAACCAGTGCAGGATACAGTATAAACTCAGCACTCTCACCCATAAAGCTCTCCACAGCGCTGCTCCTCCCTACATCTCCTCCCTAGTCTCTGTCTACCGCCCTACCCGTGCTCTCCGCTCTGCTGATGATATCAGACTACATTCCTCAATCATCCGAACCTCCCCTGCCCGCCTACAAGATTTCACACGTGCGGCACCAATTCTCTGGAATATGCTACCGCGGGCGATCAGGCACATTCACAACCCTCACAGTTTTAAGAGGGCCCTGAAAATACATCTTCTCGGTCTGGCCCACCAAGATCCCTAACTGCTATCACACACATCTGTCACTCCTGCACTTGGGCGCTCACAGGCACTTATCTGTATATAGATGTACTGTCTGGGTGGCAGGTTCATCCATTTTTCATGTAAACCACCCCCTATTTATGAAACATGGCCGGACCATTGTAAACTTGGCACTTCTTACCGTATGTTTCACCCATACACCCTAATAGATTGTAAGCTCTCACGAGCAGGGCCCTCACACCTTGTGTCTCATTTGTAAGTACTTTTAATGTGTAATGACTGTATGTTTACCCTTGAATTTGTAAAGTGCTGCGGAATATGTTGGCGCTATAGAAATAAAGATTATTATTATTATTATTATTATTATGGGGCTCCCTCTAGTAGATAGGTAAGTAGATAAGGCCCCTTATAATAGGTAGGCAGGTAGATAGAGCCCCTTATGGTAGGTAGGCAGGTAGATAGGGACAATTATGCACTTATGGTAGGTAGGTAGGTAGGGCCCTTTTAGTATGTAGGCAGGTAGATAGGAACACTTATAGTTGGTAGGTAGGTAGGGCCACTTATAATTGGTAGGTGGCTAGATAGGGCCACTTATAGTATGTAGGCAGGTAGATTAGGCCACTTATAGTTGATAAGTAGATAGGGTCCTTTATAGTAACTAGGCAGGTAGATAAGACCCCTTATAGTCGGTAGGTAGGTAGATAGGGCCACTTATAGTAGGTAGGTAGATAGGGCCCCTTGTAGTATGTAGGCAGGTAGATAGGGCCACATATAGTTGGTAGGTAGATAGGATCCCTTATAATATGTAGGCAGGTAGATAGGGCCATACTATTAAAAAAATAATAATACTCACCTCGGCTCTCCACTCTTCCCCTGCTGAACTCTTCTTTGAATCCGGAGAGGGCGGCACTTAAATCTGCACTGCAGCGTCATTTTCTGCGACCAGTAACTTTTTTGTTTTTCCATGTCTGGACCTGAGTGAGGGCTCATTTTTAGCAGGTTAAAGCGTAATTTTTATTTAAACCATTTTGGGATAAGTGCGACTTTTTAATCACTTTTTATTACAATTTTTTGTGGATGTAAAATGACTAAAAAACCCCACAATTTTGATGTTTGAATTTTTTCTTTTTCAGTGCTTAGCGTATAGGATAAAGGATGTTATTTTTTAATAGAACAGACTTTTATAGATGTGATTATACCAATTATGTGTAACTTTCTTTTTTTTATTTGTGAAATGTCAAAGGGCTGTATTAATAAACTGGAACCCGCCGCCTATGGAGTAGGCTAAGCAAGTGAACCCGCTCCATAGTGCCTTACCAACAATAGGACGTACCCATACATCCATTGTCAGTAAGAGGTTAAAAAATTGGATCAGGACCCTGTTATTGCAGCTAAAGGTGGTTTTACCAATATTTTAGGAGGCTGAAGACATATGCACGCCACACTTTTTTTAATCTGGAAAAAATTGGAAAAGCACGTATTATTTTCTTTGCATTTCACAAATACTTGCTACTTTGTGTTGCTCTATTACATAAAATATCAATAAAATGCATCTAAATTTGTGGCTGTAATGTATAAAAATGAGGAACAGTTCTAGCGGTATGAATACTTTTTCAACCCACTGTACATACATACCGTATATGCTCGAGTATAAGCCGAGTTTTTCAGCACAAAAAATGTGCTGAAAAATCCGACCTCGACTTATACTCAAGTCACTGTCGGCGCTCAGGCGCTGCGATGGCCCGTGCGCCGGTAGGGACACTTCTGCTACATGCGACTCCTAAGGGAGCACATATAGCAGAGTCCTGAGTACAGCCGACAGGGTCCGGGCACTACGGAGGCCTGGGCGCTGACGGCGATCTCTGCACTTGTATGCGACTCCTCTGGAGCGCATACAGGAGAAAATATCACTGCGGAGCAGAGAGCGAGTGCTCCCTGCTCCACAGTGGACTCCGGACAGCCGCAGACTCATGTGCCCGGGAGGCAGGGAGCGAGGTAAGTGGTTTTTTTTTTTTTTTTTTTTAAAACCCTGCCTATGACCAGCCTAAAGGGGGGCATTTTAACCGCCTATGGGGCCTAACCTT
>JAODAL010038079.1:0-39634 GCA_025379985.1 Phyllomedusa bahiana
CACTTTTTAGTTTGTTTTTATTCTTGCACAAACTAGGGCCCGTATTATAGTAGTTATAATTTTTGTACATAGGGGGCGTAATTATAGTATTTTTAAATTTTGTAAATTTGCTCTTTGTTTTTTTTCTTTCACCCGTAACTGTTTTTAAATATTCTTGTACAAAGGGGGCAGTATTAAGTATTATATTCTTTTTACATAGGGGGGGTATAAAAAGTAGTTATAAAATTTTGTAAATAGGGAAGGGAGTATTTAGTATTATAATTTTTGTACATAGGGAGCCCTAATTTTTGTAGTTATATTCTGGTTTCATAGGGGCATTTTTTATAGTAGTTATAATTTTTTTGTACATAGGAGGCAGTTTTTAAGAGTTTATAATTCTTTTTACTAGGGCCGTAAACGTAGTTTTTATTCTTGGGACAAAGGAGGGAGTAAATTTTAGTAGTTAATTTGTACAAAAGGGGGGTATTATAGTAGTAAAATTCTTGAACATAGGGGCAGTATTATAGTAGTTATATTCTTTTACATTGGAGGAAAATTAGTAGTTTTTATTCTTGAAAATGGGGGCAGTTTTAAAAAGTAGTATATTCTTGTAAATAAAGGGCATATTATAGGAGTTTTATTCTTGTACATAGGGGCAGTTTAGTATTATTGTAGTAATATTCTTGTACTTTAGAGGGCCTGAGTATAATAGTTATATTCTTGTACCATAGGAGCAGTTTTATTGTAGTATATTCTTGTAATTAGTGGGCAGTGAGTATTATAATAGATATATTTTGTACACAGGGGGGCAGTATATAGTTGTATATTCTTTACATAGAGGGGCCTGTATTATATTAGTTTTTTTCTTGTAATATGGAGCAGTATATAGTACGTTATTTTCTTGGACATAGAGGGCAGTATTGTAGTAGTTTTATATTCATTGTACATGTAGACAGTATTATGAGTAGTTACTTTTCTTGTACATAGGGGCAGTATTTATAGTAGTTATATTCCTTTGTAAATATCGAGACAGTATTATAGTTGAAATGTTCTTGTACATAGGAGCAGTATTATTGTAGTTATATTCTGGTACATAGAGGGAGTATTATAATAGTTTATCATTCTTGCACATAGGAGCAGCTATTATAGTAGTTATATTCTTGTACATATGGACGGCAGTATTTATAGTAGTTTTTTTCGTGTGTACATAGAGGGCAGGGCTAGTATGATAGTAGTTTTATTTTGTACACTAGGAGCAGTATTATAGTAGTTATATTTATGTACATAGGGGGCAGTATTTTAGTAGTTTTATCTTGTACATAGGGGGCATTATCTATTGTAGTTATATTCTTGTACATAGGGGCAGTTATCTCTAGTAGTTAAATTCTTTCGTACATAGAGGGCAGTATTTATAGTAGTTCTTATTCTACTGTACATTGGAGCAGTTTTATAGTTGTTATATTCTGGTAAATAGGAGCAGTATTATTGTTATATTAAAATATAGTGGAGAGTCCTGTAGAGGGTATACGCGGCGCAGTCCTCTACCCTTGACGTCTGATTTTTGCGCTGGTTGCTAATGCATGACAGTTTATAGCACAAGTGTCTTGATGCAGATTGCCGCTGACTGGCTAATATGGGAGACAGTTGAGTTGCTCCTCGTCCTGTATCCGCACAGATAAGATGAAATCCAGGGATTTTATGGGAGGTCTTTCATGTGGCATTGCTGGGAAGGAGTATGATACCGCCGCGCTGACACACTGTAACGCTAATCAGCAACGCGAGAGTTGCTCGGAGTAACGATCATGGCTATCTCTCTCTGAAACCGAGTTTGAGATAAAATGTGTGAAATCTGGTGCGGAGATTTCCGCCGCACGCGGGCACATCATGCGCATGTAAGCCAGCATTAGCACAATCCCTGCAAATCTATCGCCACGCTGCAGGGGCGAGGCGCGCGCTCAGCCACTAATCACATTCCGCTGAGCGCAAGAAGACGCTTTCAGCCGGACAAACAATGGCTCTCCTCAGAAGTCAACACAGAAAGTCGCCGGAAGGTCTACCGGAGGTTTAATCTCAATTAAGAGTGAATTAAGTGATCGGCACAAATCGGTCGGAATGTCAATGCGCCAATGTGAACGGCGGCGGCGGCGAAAGTTCAACGGCGGCACGGGGGGAAACGGAGAGCGGCCCGCGTCATGTCCCTACCCACTCCCCCCACACCCCCCCCCCCTACCCCACCCGGCAGCGACACCTGCAGCTTCTGTCCATCTACAAAGGCGCCTTTACTTCTGCAATCAACCACCTTAAAGGGACGGTGTCTGTTTCTTAAGCGCCAAGGTTTAGTCAGTGGGATAAACACCTCTGCGGGGTCCCAACAGACTTTGTGCTTCAGTGTCATCGATATCAATCTCAGGCTTGCTGTCAGTGACGGGAATCACTCAGCAATCCTGCAATTACTCAGACAACCTTCAGGTTTCAGTTTCTAAGATCTTGGATTGCTGTCGGAACTGAACCCAATGGTTGCTGGGAAAGTTCCCGTCACTTACATCAAGCGAGGTCTTAGAACTGAAACCAATGGTTGCTGAGAAAGTTCCTGTTCACTAAGAACTCTGCTTTGCATGTAAGTGTCGGGACTTTTTTCTCTCCACAGCATACCTTTGGGTTCAGTTCTTAAGACCTATGCTTGCGTCAGTGAACGGAAACTTTCCCAGCAACCTTTTGGGTTCAGTTCTAAGACCTCTGCTTGTTGTCAGTGGACGGGGACTTTCCCCTGCAATCTTTGGGTTCAGTTCTAAGACCTCTGCTTGCTGTCAGTGGACGGGGATTTAACCAGACAACTTTTGGGTTCTGTTCTAAAGGACCTCTGCTTGATGTCAGTGACGGGGACTTTCTCAGCAAACCTTGGTTCAGTCTTAAGACCTCTCCTTGCTTTCTGTCGTGAGTGTCAGGGAACTTTCCCAGCAAACCTTTGGGTTCAGTTCTAAGACCCTCTGCTTGCTGTCAGTGACGGGAAGTTTCCAGCAAAAAAACTTTGGGTTCAGTTCTAAGACCTATGCTTACTGTCGGGAATTGAACCCAGAAGGTTGTGGGAAAAGTTACCGTCACTAAGACCTTGCTTGCCGTCTAGTGACAGGGAACTTTCCCAGCAACCTGTCTCCTTACACCGTTCTAAGACCCTTCTTTGCAGGTCCGTGCATAGAATACTGATTTTAAATTCAGAAGTGAAAACACTACCTGACACAGTCATGCTCCCCACGCTGAAGCTTTGTTACATAGTATAGGTGTATAAAACCTCTATGAGCTGAACACAGCAAACACTTCTTAAACTGGTACACAATGAAACTGGGTCCTCATAATGTTCATTTTCTACGACATTTTCTGCGTGCTGTCACGTGAAGTGAAAGTAACTCTAGAAGCATGAAAACAATAAACCAAGTTAATTCTTTAGCACAGCTGAGGGTCTGTTAACAATGCATCGGTTGTTTAAGAGCATTTAAACCAACTTACGTTTCAATTTCTCTGCCATTTTCAAATCTCTGCTTGCTGTCAGTGTAGGGAAAGATGAACTCAAAGGCTTAAAAACAATATCCACATCTAATACATTGAAACATTGCAAAAAACCCTCAGTGGGTTAACGTGTAGAAGTCTATATTTTGGTTTCAGGCTTTTTTAGAAGTTAGTATGTTGTTCCGACATCAAGCAGAGTTTTAAAAAGGTACTAAACAAATTGAAACATAGTTACAGTTTATAAGGGATTCTCTACACCAAATATCTGTAAACAAACCCTAGCTATGGTAGAGGAAGCCTCCTTATCATTAAACTGCAAGACAGAACTAGGTGTTTCAATTTTCTCACCACGTTTCAAATCGCTGCTTGCTGTTCAGTGAAAAGTGACGATTAACTCTAAAAGCATGAATTATACACACGCCTCAATACTTGAAAACACTGTAACCAAACCCTCAAGCTGTGTTGAATTAGACGATATGGTTTCAGCCTTTAAGAGGTTAATCTCTTCACTGACAGCAAGCAGAGATTTGAAAATGGTGAGAAATTGAGACAAGTGGTCTGTTTACAGTCTATAAGGGTTCACTACATCCTGAGAGACTGTATCCAAAACCCTCAAGCTTGTGGCCGTCAGAGGATCCATAGTGAGCTGGACACAGCAGCAGCGCTGATCTCTAGCCCGTGTGCTGTTTGTTTGTTGCAATGTATTCAGTTCTGAATCGTATCATGGATACAATTTAGATTAGTTGCCCTCGATATGTTGTCATTGGTCTTCTGGGTGGCTGGGGCGCACGCGCCCCGAAATGATCCGTTTCACCGATGCGGGGGTGTTTTAAAATAATGGGTATCTTATGGGGGGAAGGCTATTCTATAGAGTGTCAGCTCTTGTGGTCGGTCCTGGGTCTGGGGTCCGTTTACATTAGCAGTCACCCAGCTTTCCTTGATTCCTGAATGAAAGAACACAAGCAGGAGCTCAGAAAGCTGGGTGACGGGATGTGGGACATACTGAGAAGATTAGGAGCGGGGGGGCTCTTTCTACAGAGTGTGAGCTCCTATGGTCAGTCACAATTTCTTGGTGTCTGCTGCATACTGGTTAACCCTGACTTCCTAGGATTCTGATGGCAGCACACAGGTAGTGAGCAGGGAAAGCTGGGTGACACGGGGGCGGCATCATACTGAGAGGATTAGGAGCGGAGACTCTTTTACAGAGTGTCAGCTCCTGTGGTCCACTCACACTGCGGTTCACCCCAGCTTTCCTAGGATTCACTGAATGGCAGCACACAGGCGGGGAGCTCGGAAAGCTGGGTGATGGGGGCGTCCATACTGAGAGGAATAGGGAGCCGGGGGGGGGGGGGGCCTTCTATAGAGTGTCAGCTCCTGTGGTCCACCTCACACAGCGGTCCACCCAGATTTCTAGATTACTGAATGATTGCAAGCACACAGGCGGGGAAGATCGGAAAGATGGGTGACAGGGGGGGCGGGCCATACTGAGAGGATTAGCGAGCGGAGACTCTTGTACAGAGGTAGTCAGCTACTGTGGTCCCACTCATCACAGCGGTCACCCAGCATTTCCTAGTTCATGAATGGCAGACAAAGGCGGGAGCTCGGAAAAGCTGGGTGATGGGGAGCGGCCTTACTGAGAGGAATAGGAGCGGGGGGGGGGGGCCCTTCTACAGAGTGCCAGATCTTGTGGTCCACTCACACTGCTGGTCACCCAGCTTCTACTAGATTCTGGTGGCAGCACACAGGCGGGGAGCTCGGAAAGTGAGTCCATGGAGGCGGCCTACTAGAGAGGAATAGGTGCGCGGGGGGGGGCGCCCTTATATAGAGTGTAAGTCCTGTGGTCCACTCAAACAGCGGTCAACCCAGCATTTCACTAGATTCCTGAGTGGCTCGAAAGCTGGGTGATGGCAGTGGCCCATACTGTGAGGATTAGGAGCGAGGGTCAGCTCCTGTAGTGTTAGCTCAGTGGTCATCACGATTTTGGGAGGCTATTCTTACAGAGTGACAGCTCCTTTGGTACGTTCACGTGCAGTCACCCAGATTTCCTAGATTCCTGATTGGCAGGCTCACAGGTGGGGAGCTCGGAAAGCTGGGTGACAGGGTCGGGCCTACTGAGATTATTATGAGCGGGCGGCTCATTCTATAGAGTGTGAGCTCCTGTCGACCATTAAAAGTAGCGGTCACCAGTTTCCGAGATTCCTGATTGGCAGCCACACCAGGTGTGGACATTAGAATGAAAGCTGGGTGATGGGAGTGGCCTACTGAGTGGTTTAGGAGCGGGGGTCTTTTCAGCGTGTGAGCTCCTTGGTCAGTCCCAATTTTCTGGTATCCGCGCGTATACCCGGTTTCACCCAGATTTCCTAGATCCTGATTTACAGCACAAAGGTTTGGGTTGAGCTCGGAAAGCAGGGTGAGGGGAGCGGCCATTCTGAGAGGAATGGAGCGGGGGCTCTTTCTATAGATGTGAGCTCCTGTGGTCCGTTCACGTAGCAGTAACCCAGATTTCCTAGATTTGAAGGCGCACACAGGTGGGGGAGAGCTCGGAAGCTGGTTGATGGGAGTGGCCATTCTGAGATTATTAGGGACGCGGGGGATCTTCTATAGGTAGTGCCGGATCCTCTGGTCAGTCAATTAATAATGTAAGCAGATCAAGTAGCGGTCACCCAGCTTTCCTAGATTCCCGCAGGCAGCACACAGGAGGGAGCTAGGAAAGCTGGGGTGATGGGACTGGCCACCAGAGCATTATGGGCTGGGGCAGAAGTGGGCTACTTTTTGTAACTTCTCTGGATAAAAGTTGCGGGGAGGCGAGGGGAAGGGGGCGGCGCCACTACAATTGAGTTGTGTTGGTTACGTGGGGCTGCGGTGGGCGTCCTGCGTCAGGAGGGTCACGGGCCTGGAACTCCTCGGCCTGCGTCTTGTTTGGGAGGCGGCGTGCAGCGGGAGGTGAAAGGCGGCCAGGCGGCGGCGCGCTCTCCTCGTCCTCCATTTTCTGCCGGCTCGTCACCATGGTACCTATCACTTCTGCTTCCCATACGGAGAGGGTGCTCGCTTGGAAGACATCCTGGAAGGAAAAAGCCGAGAAAAGAATGAATCCTCCACATAAAATCATATAATGCCGTCTTGTGTCGTTAGGGGCCATTGTAAAGAAATGGCTTTGTGTGCTGCGAGCGAGCAGAATCCGTCCAAATACCACTGCAAAGAGAGCGCGGCAAGCGAACAATGACAGGCCTGGTAGCGACAGGGCCGGCTCCGCCATGACTGTGTTTGGGAGGAGAAGAATCAACTAATAGCGCATTCTTATTGGCTACTTCGAAATGAGGAAAATTTTTTCACCCCTCCAAAACATTTTCTGCTGGAGGCCGCCCCGGGAGGAAGCGTTCCGCTCACCAGCGCGGGTACGCGTGAGGACCCAGGGAAGAGCAACATGGCAGGGAAAGTGCCAGCAAAAGTGACCCGGGTCATCCAACGCGAGCCACCGGGGAAAATAAAGAGTGTCAGCTCTGGAGGGAAAGTGCGCCAAAAAGTGACCGGGGTCCATCATGACGAGAGCACCGGGAATAAAGAGAGTGTCGAGCCTGTACGGGAAAGTGGCGCAAAAAGTGACCGGGGTCCAAACAAGACAAGAGCGGGTGCGAGGCAGCACGGGGAATAAAGAAGAGAGTCAGCCTGGAGGAAAGTGCGCAAAAAGTGACCGGGATCCATCACAACGAAGAGACGGGGCGAAGCAACGGGAATAATTAAAAGAGGAGTGTCAGCTGGAGGGAAAGTGCCGCAAAAGTGAACGGGGTCCATCACGATGAGAGCAGGGACGCGAGCACGGGGAATAAGAGAGTGTCAGCCTGGAGGGAAGTGCGCAAAGTGAGGGGTCCATCACACGAGAGCACCGGGAATAAAGTGATGTCAGCCTGGAGGGAAATGCGCAAAACTGTCCGGATGACGGGGTCATTCACAAAGAGAGAGGGCGCTGAGCACCCCGGGACATAAAGAGAAGTGTCAGCCTGGAGGGAAAAGTGCGCAAAAAGTGACCGGGGGGTCAAACACGATAGAGCGGGGCGAGAGCACCGTGAATTAAAGAGGAGTGTCCAGCCAAGGCCTTGAGGGAAAGTGCGCAAAAAAGTGACCGGGGTCATTCACAACGAGAGCAACCGGGGAATAAAGAGAGTGTCAGCCTGGCGGGAAAGTGCGCATAAAGTGACCGGGGGGTCCATCACAATGAGGAGCGGGCGAGCACCGGGGAATAAAGAGTGTGTCAGCCTGGAGGGAAAGTGCGCAAAAGTGACCGCGGGTACATCATGACGAGAGCAACCGGGAATAAAGAGAGTGTCAGCATGAGGAAAGTGCGCAAAAAAGTGGACCGAGGTCCATCACGATGAGAGCGGGGCGAGCACCGGGGAATAAAGAGAGTGTCAGCCTGGAGGGAAAGTGCGCAAAAGTGACCGGGATCCATCACGATGAGAGCACCGGGGAATAAAGAGAGTGTCAGACTGAGGGAAGTCGCGCTAACAGTGGTCCGGGAGTCAACAAGACAAGTGCGGGAGCGAGCACGGGGGAAAATAATAAAGAGAGTGTCAGCCTGGAGGGAAAGTGAGCAAAAAGTGGACCGGGGATCCATCACAACGAGAGCGGGGTGAGCACCGGGGAACAAAGAGAGTGTCCAAGCCTAGGAGGGAAGAGGGGAAAGTGCGCAAAAGTGAGGGGTCCTACGAATGAGAGCGGGGCGAGCACGGGGAATAAAGAGAGTGTCAGCCTGGAGGGGAATGTGCGAAAATGTGACCGGGATCCATCACAACGAGAGCGGGGCAGAGCACCGGGGAATAACAGAGAGTGGTCAGCCTTGGAGGAGGAAAGTGCGCAAAAAGTGGACCGGGGTCAATCACAACGAGAGCAGGGGCGAGCACAGGAGTATAAAGGGTGTCAGCTGGAGGGAAAGTTCCAAGTGCGCAAAAGTGACGGGGGTCCATCACGAACGTGGAGCGGGGCGAGACCGGGGAATGAAGGAGAGTGTCAGGCATGGAGGGAAAGTGCGCAAAACGTGATCGGTGGTCCATCCGATGAGAGCACCGGGGAATAAAGAGAGTGTCAGCCTGAGGGAAAGTGCCGCAAAAAGGACCGGGGTCCATCACGATGAGAGCAACGGGGAAATAAAGGAGTGTCAGCCTGGAGGGAAAGTGCGCAAAATGTGACCGGGCTCCATCACAACGATGGAGGCGGGGCGAGCAAGGGGAATAAAATAAGGAGTGTCAGCCTGGAGGGTAAAGTGCGCAAAAAGTGACACGATCTCCAACAAAGCTCAAGTGCGGGGCGGCACCGGGAATAAAGAGAGTGTAGCCTGGAGGGAAAGTGCGCAAAAAGTGACCGGGGTCCATCAACAACGAGGGCGGGCGCGGAGCTCCGCGGGAATAAAGGACGAGTGTCAGCCTGGAGGGGAATGTGCGCATAAAAGTGACGGATCCATTCAGATTTGAGTGACCGGGGAATAAAGAGAGTGTCAAGCTGGAGGGAAAGTTCGCGCTAAAGTGACCGGGGTCCATCACGCGAGAGCGTGGGCGAGCACCGGGGAATAAAGAGAGTCTCAGCACTGAGGGAAAGTGCGCAAAAAGTGACACGGGATCCAACAGACATGTGAGGGCGAGCAACGGGGAATAAAGTGAGTGTCAGCCTGAGGGAAATTGCGCAAAAAAAAGTGACGGGGTTTCCAATCAAGACAAGTGCAGGGGCGAGCAATGGGGGAATAAAGAGAGTGTATGCCTGGAGGGAAAGTGCGCAAAAAGTGACCGGGGTCCAACAAGACAAGTGCGGGGCGAGCACCGGGGAATAAAGAGAGTGTCAGCCTGGAGGGAAAAGGTGCGCAAAAAGTGACCTGGGTCCTCACGACTAGAAGAGCGGGGCCGAGCACCGGGGAATTAAGTGAGTGTCTTCCTGGAGGGAAAGGGCGCAAACAAGTGACCGGGGCCATCAACGATGAGAGGCGGGCGCGAGCACCGGGAATAAAGAGAGTGTCAGCCTGAGGGAAAGTGCGCAAAAGTGATACGGGGTCCATCTCGATGAGAGCGGGGTGCGAGCACAGGGGAATAAAGAGAGTGTCAGACTGGAGGGAAGTGCGGCAAATGTGGACGGGGTCCAACAAGACAAGTGCGGGGCGAGCACCGGGGAATAAAGAGTGTGTCAGCCTGCGTAGGGATAGTGCGAAAAAAAAAGGTACGGGAGGATCCATCACATCGAGAGCGGGGGCGATAGCACCGGGGATAAAGAGTGTGGTCAGCTGGAGGGGAAAGTGCGCAAAAGTGGACCGGGGATCCATCACAACGAGAGCGGGGCGAGCAGGGAATAAGGAGTGTGTCAGCCTGGTGGGAAATGTGCGTCAAAAGAGGAACGGGTCCATCACAACGAGAGCGGGGCGAGCACCGGGAATAAAGAGAGTGTCAGACTGGAGGGGAAAGTGCAAAAAGTGAACGGGGTCCATCACAACGATTGTGCGGGTCGTTCACGGGGAATGAAGAGAGTGTCAGCCTGGAGGGGAAAGATGCGCAAAAAGTGACCGGGGTCCTTCACGATGAGAGCGGGCGAGCAACGGGGAATAAAGAGAAGTGTCAGCCTGGAGGGAAGTGCGCAAAGTGAACGGGGTCCATCACGATGAGAGGGGGCTGGAGCAACCGGGGAATAAAGAGAAGTTCGTCAGCCTGGAGGAAAGTGCGCAAAAGTGAACGGGGTCCAACAAAACAAGACAAGTGCGGGGCGAGCACCGGGGGAATAAAGAGAGTGTAGCCTGGAGTGGGAAAAAGTGCGCCCAAATAAGTGTACTGGAAACCGGTGATCCATCAACAACGTGAGCGGGCGAGCCGGGGAATAAAGAGAGTGTCAGCCTGGAGGGAAAGTGCGCAAAAGTGGACCGGGGGGTCCATCCACGATGAGAGAGGGGCGGCCCGGGGAATAAAGAGAGTGTCAGCCTGGAGGGAAAGTGCGCAATTGTGACCGGGGTCCCATCACAACGAGAGCCAGGGGGGGCGAGCAACGGGGAATAAAAGAGTGTGTCAGCCTGGAGGGAAAGTGCGCAAAAGAGACCGGGGTCCATCACAACGAGCGCAGGAGGGGGGTGTGGAAAGAGCACGACGGACGCAGGAAGGGCGCGAGAAGAGCGCGAGGGATGAAGCCAGAGGAATCATCATCAATTACTTTTCCTAAAAAACGAAGCTAAGAAGTTTTCCCGGTGACATGCGGTGGTCACTGCAAACTTTTTGTTTCAGGTTCTTCGCAAATTCCTCCCCCCCCCCCCCCGCTCGCCGTCAGCGCACTGAGGAACGCATCAGACCCCCCCCCGCGCTCGCTGCAGAGGGAGCCGCATGAACTCTGCCTTTCCAATTGCTCTCTTTCACCGCTTGATGTCACAGAATGGGAAGTCGCCTTTTACATTCAGAGCCAGTCACATCTCTGACCTAATGTCTGCTCGCATGCTGTGGCTTTGCCTTTAAAAATGTGATGTATTAAAAACACTTCAAAAACTGGAAGAATGAACCGTGTTGCATCTGTTTCTCGCCATCCTCCAATCTCTGCTTGCTGTCAGTGAATGGAAAGATTACATCTAAAGGGCTGAAAGCGAAGCACACAGCTAATCATTTCTCACAGCTGAGAGTTTGTTACAATGTTTCAGTCTAGACAATCCATAGTGAGGGAAAACAAAGCACCAATCCAAAAAGTTGCAGAGCTGTAAAAAGTATGAATGGACGCCCCCCCCTCCCACATAACCAGCCGAGCCCGCCCCCGCCCCCCCTCCCCCCGGACCGCAGAAGGTGGGCCCACCCCCTCAGACCACAGTCAGCTCGCAAGGCTCCCCCCCACTCCCTGGACAAAGCTAGACCCCTCCCCAGAGACCACAGCCCAGCCCTTCCCCGCCTCCCGGACCGCAGACCCCAACCTCCCCCCCCCCCCCAAAACCAACGAGCCAGCCACCGCCCCTTCAGACCACAGACAGCCCCCCCCTCAGCCAAAGCCATCCCCCCCCTCAGCACCAAAGGCCAAGCCCCCCCCCCCTAGCCACAACCAGCCCCCCCCCCAGACCACAGCAGCCCCCCCCCTCCCCAGACCACAGCCAGCCCCCCCCTCGCCCAGACCACAGCCAAGCCACCCCCCTCCCACAAACCAGCCAGGACCCCCCCCCCCCTCCCTTACCGCAGAGCCCCCCCCCCCAGACCACAGATCAGCTCCGCCCCCCCCTCCCTGGCGCACAGCCAGGCCCCCGCCCCCCCCCCAAGACCACAGCCAGGCCCCCCCCCCCCCCCTCCTGGAACCGCAGACGCCCCCCCTAGACCACGAGCCAGCCCCCCCCCCCCCCCCCCCCTCAACCAACAACCCAGCCCCCCCCCTCAGACCACAACCAGCCCCCCCGTCCCCATAGACCACGAGCCAGCCCCTCTTCCCTCCCCAGCACCACAGCCAGCCCCCTCTTCCCCCCCAGACCAAGCCATGTACCCCTCCTCCCTCCCCCCACCCCGAGCCAGCCCCCCCCCCTCCAGACCACAGCCAGCCCCCCCTTCCCCAGACCACAGCCAGCCCCTCTCCCTCCCCCCAGACCACCAGCCACCCCCCCCTCCCTCCCCAGACCACAGCCAGCCCCCCCTCCCTCCCCAGACCACAGCCAGCCCCCGCCGGCCCCCCCCTCCCCAACCAAGCCAGCCCCACCGCCTCCAGACCACAGCCAGCCCCCCCCAGACCCACAGCCACCCCCCCCTCCATTCCCACATCCAGCACCCCCCCCCCCCCCCTCCCATACCACAGCCGACCTCCCCCCATACCACAGCCAGCCCTCCCCCCCCGCCCAGACCACAGCCAGCCCCCCCCCCCCTCCAGGACCACCAGCCATCCGACCCCCCCCCCCACCGCCCCCCCCCCTCCAGACCACACAGCCACCGGCCACCCCCCCCACCCAGTACCACAGCCACCCCCCCCCCCCTCCCTCATACCTCAGCCACCCCCCCCCCCCTCCCCAGACCACAATCCAGCCCCACAGACCACAGCCAAGGGCCCCCCCCCCCAGACCACAACCAGTGCCTCCCGCCCCCTCCAGACCACAACCAGCCCCCCCCCTCCCCATACCACAGCCCAGCCCCCCCCCTCACCACAAACCACAGCCACCCCCCCCCCCCCACCCCACACCACAGCCCCAGCCCCCCGCCACCCCCCTCGCCCAGAGCCTCATCCAGCCCCCCTCGCTCCCCAGACCACAGCCAGGGCCCCACCCCCCCTTCCCCAGACCACGAGCCACCCCCCCCCCCCGCTGCCCCAGACCACAGCCGAGGCCCCCCCCCTCCTCCCAGACCACAGCACCCCCCCCCCTCCTGACCACAGCCAGCCCCCCCAGACCACAGCCAGCCCCCCCAGACCACAGCCAGCCCCCCCTCCAGACCCCAGCCAGCCCCCCCCTCCGAGGACCACAGCCAGCCTCCCCCCAGACCACAGCCAGCCACCCCCCCCCCCCAGACCACAGCAGCCCCCCCGCTACCAGACGACAGCCGCCACCCCTCCAGACGAGCTAGCCAGCCCCCCCCGCCCTCTCCCCAGACCGACAGCCAGCCCCCCCCCCCTCCAGACCTACAGCCGAGCCCCCCTGCACCCCAGACCACAGGCCATCCCCCCCCTTCCAGACCACAGCCAAAGCCCCCCCCCCCCCCCCCTCCTCCCCAGACCACAGCCAGCCCCCCCCCCTCCCCAGACCCACAGCCACCCCCCCCCCCAGACCACAGCCAGCCCCCCCCCCAGACCACAGCCCAGCCCCCCCCATACCACAGCCCAGCCCCCAGCCCCAGACCATAGCCACCCCCCCCCCAGACTCACAGCGCAGCCCCCCCCCCCCCATTACCACAGCCAGCACCCCCCCCCCCCCCCCAACCACAGCCAGCCCACATAGATGTCACTATAGGTCGCCTCTATGGAAGGTATTCACCAGCAGCAATCATAAAGCTGCTGTACACAGCATAGCAGAGCCGACTATGGAGTACATGATCCCTGCAGTCCTATGTAACACCACAAATGGTCCAGATAAAGGAGTAGAGGTAACATGCAGTCCTATGTAACAACACAGATAACAGTGATAAAGCTGAGTACAGATAATAATAGTAGATTCACCTTCAGTCCCTATTAAACACGACAAAATACATGTAGTGATTGTCCCGCTCAGGTCCCGATGTAACACCCCAGATAACATTGAACGGGGAGGCTTGGCTGGGACTTGAAGTGCGGACGGGGAGCTACGGTTTGTCTGGGGGCCGACCCCCCCGGTGGTGCAGAGCAGCGGCCTTACGTTGAACGCCCTTCCATCGCAGCAGCAGGAATCTGGCAGGAGGGTGAGACGAGCCGCGTCACCTCACACAAAGCCGAAATCCGTGTGTCCCTCGGAGAGGTGCGAATCCTCCCACAAAGGCCAGGGCCCAGCTGATGTCAAACCTGGGAGTGTGGGTAGCAGCGCATGCTGTGCAGTCCAACACAGAAAGCAGCGAGTGTCAGCTCCCAGGACAAGTGGCAAAACCCCCCCCGCCCTCCCCGAGCTCACTTGGAGACATTAGGCGCACTACAAAGTCCCAGCAACAGCGACTCCTCTGAACTCCCTCCCCCCGCCGGGTCAGAACTTTATAACCTTACAAGTTAGTGTCAGACTCTGAAGAACCAGGAAGCCCAGGATGAGCAGAGCAGGGGGATACACTGCGGGGCTGAGGCTCTACAGGGGCTCCTGGGGGTTCTCGCCTCGGGGCCCGGCCTCTGATCTGAGGAATGTCAGGTATTTCAGAAGCTTCAGTGAGAAGCGGAGAGACTGACAGAGAGGAGTCGTTACAATGTATCAGCGGGAGCTACATCCAGATCTCACTGACACACTGTAACAGAGCCCCAACCTCCCCTGCGCCCATACACTGTAACAGAGCCCCAACCTCCCCTGCACCCATACACTGTAACAGAGCCCCAACCTCCCCTGCGCCCATACACTGTAACAGAGCCCCAACCTCCCCTGCGCCCATACACTGTAACAGAGCCCCAACCTCCCCTGCGCCCATACACTGTAACAGACCCTCCACCTCCCCTGCGCCCATACACTGTAACAGACCCCCAACCTCCCCTGCGCCCATACACTGTAATCTCGTCGTCGAAGAACAACAACGGAGAGAGACTGATGATTACCAGATTGTCGTAAACGATAACCTATTCAGGGCGCCAGGTTCGTCTATTTCGTGGTAACACTTGAACCTCGTGAGGTCCCAGTTCGCTCTTTGCTGTAGTTCTTTATCATAAAACCCCTGTTGGATACATTTGGACTCCCTCAGCTGGGCGTTTAGTTACGTATCAGTATACCAGATTCCATTTCGGCAGGTATTGGGCATTGGGCGCCAGTACTTTAAACTATTGAAGTTGCAGTTCCGGAATCTTGCACTTGTTACCCGAGAATTTTAGCCGTGTATGTAAGGGGTCAACTGTCTACAGTGGTAATGGGAGCAAGTCGAGGTTGGGGCCTTCTGTTACATGTGTGTGTCATGAAGAGATCTTGGAATGTACAACCCCGCTGATACATTGTGAAACGACTTCTCCCTTGGTGCAGATCTCTGTTCTCCGCGCCGTTCTCGTACTGACAGCTTTCTGAAATACCTGACATTCCTCAGATCAGAGGCCGGGCCACCGAGGCAGGAGTCCCCCAGGAGCCCCTAGTAGAGCCGTCAGCCGTCGCGCAGTTGTATGCCGGCCCCTTGCCTCTGCGTCATCAACTGGGGCTTCCTGTGTTCTTCAGAGTCTGACACTAACTTGCTAAAGGTTTATATAAGTTCTGACCTACCGGCGGGGAGGACATGGAGTTCAGGGTTCTGTGCAGGTACTTGTAGCGCGCCTATGTCTCCAAGGCTCGGGGGGGGGGGGGGGGTTTTTGCCACTTGAGTCCTGGGAGCTGACACTCGCTGCTTTGTGTTGCCTGCACAGCTGCGCTGCTCCCCACACTCCCATGGTTTGGGCTCAATCTGGGCCCTGCTTTGAGTGGGGGAATCCACCTCTCCCAGTAGACACAAACGGAATGTTCGGCTTTGTGTGAGGTGACGCGGCTCGTCTCACCCTCCTGCCAGATTCCTGCTGCTGCCGAGGAGGCGTCAACGAAGGCCGCTGCTCTGCGCCCCCGGGGGTCGTACCCCCATAAAAGTGGCTGACCCGTTCCGGACACTACAAGTCCCGAGCAAAGCGACGTCCCCGTTCGATCTGTTATCTGAGGTGTTAAATCATGGGACGTAGCAAAGTGGGACATCCCAAGCTACTATTATTTGTTCGTGTTATACACATTAGGACATGGGCAGGGTTACCAACCTATACTATATTTCATGTACTCAGCTTTAAGCATACTGGTTCTAATCTGTACGCATTGATTTAGACTAGGACTCGCCATGTTGACGCTACAACTCCTTTATCTGACCATTTGTTGGTGATTACAATAGACTTGCGAGGTGATCATGTACTCCATAGTCCGGCTACAGCTATGCTGTGTCCAGCAGCTTTATTGATATGCTCGCATGGGTGAATCTACCTTTTCTCAATAGAGTGCGAGAGGCCCATCATATAGTGTATTTTCATTCTTACATGTGTGGTCTGGCTGGTGGTTGGGAGGGTGGGAACTTGGCGGCTCGGCCTTAGTAGGTCTGGGGGTGTGGGCGGCTCGCGTGGTCTGGGGAGGTGGAGGCTGGCACATGGGTCAGGGTGGCGGGGGGCTGGCTGTGGATTTCCCTGAAGGGGGGCCTTGGCTGATGGGGTCTGGGGGGGGGAGCTGGCTGTTGTGTCTGGGAGGGCACTGGCTGTGGTCTGGGGAGGGGAGAGTGTGCTGGCTGTGGTCTGGGGAGGGGGAGTGGGACCTGGCTTTAGTTGGCCAACATTAAGGAATCGGGTGATGGCAATGGCTTTGAGGCTGAGGGTACTCGGCGGGGCGGGGTCTGACGACAACTTGAGTGAGACACTTGAGAGTCGTTGGATGGGCTGGAGCTGTGGTCTTCGGGATGATGGGGGCGTCCTGTCTAGATTATTTCCTGTCTGGGATGGTTGGCTGTGCTGTCCTTACAATGGAGCTGGCGGCTGTCTCGTGTGAAGTCTGGGTGGCAGGGGGGTTGATAGGGTCGATAGGCGTGTGTTGTCTGGGGGGGGCTGGGCTGGAAGTGTAAGCCAAGGTGGGTACCGACGTGGAGGGGGGCTAAGGCTGTAGGCTGGAGGTTGGGTCTAGAGCCTTTTTGCTGGATCTGGGGGGAGAGGGGCTGGACCACTTTCGTGGCTGTGTATCTTGGGGGGCCTGGCTGTGGTCATGGAGTGGGGGTTGCTGGCAGTGGCTGGTGGAGTGGGGGGGTGCGCTGGGACTTGTTCGGCATCTGCGTGGATTAGGGGGGGCCATTGTGGCTGTGGCTCCTCTTGAAGGGAGGTGCGGGGGGGCTGGCATGGTGGTCCCCTGTGGAGGGAAGGGGGGGCTGGTCTGTGGTTCTCTGTGTGGCGGGAGGGGGGGGCTGGCCTGTGGTTCTGGTCGGGAGAGGGAGGGGCTTGGGTCTGAGCACTTGTTCAGGTGCTGGGGAGGGGGGGCTGGCTGTGGTCTGGGGATTGGGGTGGCTTTGGTTGTGGATCTGGAGGGGGGTGGTGGCTATGGTTGTGTGTCTGGAGGGGGAGAGGGCGCCTGGCTGTGGCTACTGGGGGGGTCTGAGCTGTGGTTCTGGGGAGGAGGGGGGGGCTGGCGGTATGCGTGCCTGGGCGCAGTGGGGGGGGGACGGCAATGTGGGTTCTGGGAGGTGGAGAGGCTGCTGTGGCTCCTGGAGGGGGTATGAGGCGGCGGCTTGGCTGTTGTCTGGAGGGAGGGAGGGGACTGGCTGGTGGGTCTAGGGGGGGGGTGTGCTGGCTGTGGTCTGGGGGGGCTGACTGGGTTCCCTGAGAAGGGGTGGGGCCGGGCTTGACTGTGGTCTGGGGGGGTGGCTGGCTTGTGTCGTCGTGGGGGCTGGCTGGTGGTCTGGAGGGGTAGGGGCTGGGAGCGTGTGGTCTGGGGAGGGGGGCTGTGACTGTGGTCACTATGGGGAGGGAAGGGGGGACTGCTGTGTGTCTGGAGGAGGGAGGGATGGGGGGCTGGCTGTGGTCGGGGAGAGGGAGGGGGCGGCTGCTGTGGGGTCTGTGGAGGGTGAGGGGGGCGTGGCTGATGGTTCGGGCGAGGGAGGGGGGGCTGGCTAGTGCAGTTCTGGGGTAGGGGATCGAGAGGGCGCTGGCGCTGTGGGTCATGGGGAGGGAAGAGGGAGCTAG
The DNA here is from genome assembly GCA_025379985.1 of Phyllomedusa bahiana. Taxonomy (NCBI): domain Eukaryota; kingdom Metazoa; phylum Chordata; class Amphibia; order Anura; family Hylidae; genus Phyllomedusa; species Phyllomedusa bahiana. Next base: position 17,758 of record JAODAL010038079.1, read on the forward strand.
GCTTGTGGTCTGTGGAGGGAGACTGGGGCTGGCTGTGCGTCTGGGGAAGTGGGGGGGATGTTGTGGTCTGAGGGGGGGGCTTGGGTTGTTGGTGACTGGAGGGGGGGGGGAGGCTGGCTAGTGTCTGGGGTGGGGTCTCGGTTCCGGAGAGGGGGGGGTTGGGCTGGCCTGTGGTCTTGGGGGGGGGGGCTGGCTTTGTGGTCCAGCGGAATGGGGGGCGGGAGCTGGACTGGTGGTGACTGGGGGAGGGGGCTGCGTCCTGTAGTGGGGGGGGGCTGGCATGGTTTTGTGGAGGAGGGGTGGCGGGCCTGGCTGTGTATGGGGAGGGGGGGGCTGGCCTCTGTGGTCTCGGGGAGGGGGGGGGCTGGCTGTGGGTCCTCGGGTTAGAGTGGCATGTTGTGGTCTGGGGGGGGGCTGGCCTTTGGAGTCTGAGGAGGGGGGGCACTTGGCTTTGGTCTGAGGGGTGGGCTGGCTTGGTCTGAGGGGGGGCTGGCCTTGTGTCCTTGGGGGGGGGGGACATGCGGTCTCGTGAGGGGGGGGCTGGCTTGTGGTCTGGGGGGTGGTCGTGAGCTGTGGTTCCAGGGAGTGGGTGGGAGCTGGACTGTGGTACTCTGGCGGGGTGGGCCCTGGCGGTCCACAGGGAGGGGGTGGAGGGGCTGGCTGGTTGGGGGGTGGGAGTGGGGTGGCAGTCCATTCCATAACTTTTATACAGCATCTCGCAACTTTTTCTTTAGGATTGGTGCTATGTTAATTCCCTCTCAAGTGGATTGTCAAGACTGAAACGATATTGTACACAAATTCTCAGGCTGTGATAAATGTATTTAGCTGTGTGCTTTGCTTTCAGCCCCTTAGATGTCATCTTTCCATTCACTGACAGCAAGCAGAGTTTGGAGGATGGCGAGAAACAGAGGCACACGGTTCATTCTTCCAGTTTTGAAGTGTTTATTATCATCACATTGTAATCAAGCCTCAGCTGGCGAGCAGCATTAGGTCAGGAGTGTCTGGCTCTGAATGTAAATGGCACTTCCATTCTGTGACAGCAAGCGGAGAAAGTGGAGCATTGAAAAGAGCAGAAGTTCATGCGGCTTCTCTGCAGCGAGCGGCAGGACGGGGTCTGATGCGTTCCTCGTGAGCTCTGGCGGGGGGGTGGGGGGGGGAATTGGCAAGAACTGAAACAAAAAGTTTTCTCGAAAAGTTGCAGAACTCCTCATGCTGCCGGGAAAACTTCTTAGCTTTGTATTTTTAGAAAAAAGTTCATTGATGATCCCTCTGGCTTCATCCCTCGCGCTCTTCTCCGCGCGCCCGTTCCGCCGCTCAGTCCGTGAATGGATCCCGTCACTTTTTGCGCACTTTCCCTCCAGGCTGACCACTCTCTTATTCCCCCGGTGCTCGCCCCGCTCTTGTCACTTGTGGACCCCGGTCCACTTTTTGCGCACTTTCCCCTCCAGGCTGACACTCTCTTTATTCCCCGGTAGCTCTCATCTGATGGACCCCGTCACTTAGTTATTGCGCACTTTCCCACTCCAGGCTGACACTCTCTTTATTCCCCGGTGCTCGACGCCGCACTTTCCCTTTTGGAGCCCGGTCACTTTTTGGGCACTTTCCCACTCCAGGCTGACACTCTCTTTTATTCCCCGGTGCTCGCCCCGCAACTTGTCTTTGTTGGAAGCCCGGGTCACTTTTGCGCACATTTCCCTCCAGGCTGACACTCCTCCTTTTATTCCCCGGTGCTCGCCCCGCTCTCATTCGGATGGAACCCCGGTCACTTTTGCGCACTTTCCCTCCAGGCTGACACTCCTCTTTATTCCCGGTGCTGCCCCGCACTCGTTTGATGGACCCCGGTCACTTTTTGGCGCAGCTTTCCCCTCCAGGCTGACACTCTCTTTATTCCCCGGTGCACGCCGCCTCTCATCGGATGGACCCCGGTCCACTTTTGCGCACTTCCCTCCAGCTGACCACTCTCTTTATTCCCCGGTGCTCGCCCCGCTCTCGTCGTGATGGACCCCGGTCACTTTTGCTCTACTTTTTCCCTCAGGCTGACACTCTCTTTATTCCCCGTGCTCGCCCCGCACTTGTCTTGATGGACCCCGTCACTTTTGTTGCACACTTTTCCCTCCAGGCGTGAAATCTCTTTATTCCCGGTGGCTCGCCCCGCTCTCATCGTTATGGACCCCTCGGTCCACTTTTGCGCACTTTCCCTCCAGGCTGACACTCTCTTTTATTCCCCGTTGCTCGCACCCGTCTCGTTGTGAGGTGCCCGTCACTTTTTGCGCACCTTCCCTCCAGGCTGACACTCCTTCATTTTCCCGGTCCGCCCCCGCTCCTCGTTCATGATGGACCCCGTTCACTTTTTGCGCACTTTCCCTCCAGGCAGACACTCCCTTTGATTCCCCGGTGCTCGCCCTGGGGCCTCTCGATCGTGGATGGAGACCCCGGTCATTTTTTGCGCACTTTCACCTACCAGGCTGCCTCTCCCTGGGTCCCCGTCCCCGGTGCTTCGCCCCCCTTCTCGTCGTGATGGACCCCGGTCACCTTTTGCGCGACATTCCTTCCGAGAGCTGACACTCCTCTTTATTGCCCCGGTGCTCGCACCCGCATCTTGGCGTGATGGACCCGGTGCTTTTTGCAGCACTTTTCCCTCCAGGCCTGACACTCTCTTTATTCCCCGGAGCTCTCTGTTGTGATGGACCCCGGTCACTTTTTGCGCACTTTTCCCATCCAGGGCTTGACACTCCTTTATGTCCCGGTGCTCTCGTTGTGTATGGACCCCGTCACTTTTTGGAGCACTTCCCTCCAGGCACACTCTCTCATTTCCCGGTGCTCAGCCCCGCTCCGTCATGAGGACCCCGGTCGCTTTTTTCGCAATTTCCCTCCAGGCTGACACTCTCTTCATTATCCCGGTGCTCGCCCCGCTCTTCGTCATGAGGGACCCCGGTCACTTTTTTTGCGCACTTTCCCCCTCCAGGCTGACACTCTCTTTATTCTCCCCGGTGCTCGCCCCGCTCTCATCGTGATGGACCCCGTTCCCACTTTTTGACCGCACTTTCCCTCCAGGCTGGCGCTCTCCCTGGGTCCCCCGCGCCCCGGTGCTCGCCCCGCTCATCGTCGTGATGGACCCCGGGTCCACTTTTTGCGCACTTTCACCCTCCAGGCTGACACCTCTTTATTCCCCGGTGCTCGCCCCGCTCTTTCGTGGGATGGACCACGCATCGCTTTTTGCGCACTTTCCCTCCCTCCGAGGCTGTACACTCACTTTATTTCCCGGTGCTTCTCGTTGTGAATGGACCCCGGTCACTTTTTGCGCACGGTTCCCCTCCAGGCTGACACTCTCTTTATTCTCCCGGTGCTCGCCCCCGCTCTTCGTTGTGATTGGACCCCGGTCACTTTTTGCGCACTTTTCCCTCCAGGCTAGACAGCTCTTCCTTTATTCCGCGGTGCTCCCCCGCTCTTCATCGTGATGGAGCCCGGTCACTTTTGCGCACTTTCCCTCCAGGCTGACACTCTCTTTATTCCCCGGTGCTCTCAACGTGATGGACCCCGGTCACTTGTTGCGCACTTTCCCTCCAGGCTGACACTCTCTTTATTCCCCGGTGCTCGCCCCGCTCTTGTCTTGTTGGACCCCGGTCACTTTTTGCGCACTTTCCCTCCAGGCTGACACTCTCTTTATTCCCCGGTGCTCGCCCCGCTCTCCTCGTGATGGACCCCGGTCACTTTTTGCGCACTTTCCCTCCAGGCTGACACTCTCTTTATTCCCCGGTGCTCGCCCCGCTCTCGTTGTGATGGATCCCGGTCACTTTTTGCGCACTTTCCCTCCAGGCTGACACTCTCTTTATTCCCCGGTGCTCTCGTTGTGATGGACCCCGGTCACTTTTTGCGCACTTTCCCTCCAGGCTGACACTCTCTTTATTCCCCGGTGGCTTCTCATCTGATGGACCCCGTCATTTTTTGCGCACTTTCCCTCCGGGCTGACACCCCTTCTTTATTCCCCGGTGCTCTCATCGTTGTGGGACCCGGTCCCCTTTTTTGCGCACTTTCCCTCCAGGCTGACACTCTCGTTATTCCCCGGTGCTCTACTCTTGTTGGACCCCGGTCACTTTTTGCTCACTTTCCCTCCAGGCTGACACTCTCTTTATTCCCCGGTGCTCTCATCGTGATGGACCCCGGTCACTTTTTGCGCACTTTCCCTCCAGGCTGACACTCTCTTTATTCCCCGGTGCTCTCGTCGTGATGGACCCCGGTCACTTTTGCGCACTTTCCCTCCAGGCTGCCTCTCCCTGGGTCCCCCGCGTCCCGCGCTGGTGAGCGGCGCTTCCTCCCCGGGGGCGGCCTCCAGCAGATAATGTTTTGGAGGTGAAATTTCTCATTTCAGGAGCCAAGAAGAATGCGCTATTAGTTGATTCTTCTCCTCCCAAACACGCCGGGCCCTGTCGCTACCTGCCTGGTCATTGTTCGCGCCGCGCTCGCTTTGCAGTGGTATTTGGACGGATTCCTGCTCGCTCGCAGCACAAAAAGCCATTTCTGTTACAATGGCCCCTAACGACACAATGACGGCATTAAGGATTTATGTGGAGGATTCATTCTTTTCTCGGCTTTTGTTCCTTCCAGGATGTCTTCCAAGCGAGCAGCCTCTCCGTATGGGGAAGCAGATGGAGAGGTAGCCATGGTGACGAGCCGGCAGAAAATGGAGGACGAGGAGAGCGCCGCCGGCCTGGCCGCCTTTCACCTCCCGCTGCACGCCGCCTTCCCCAACAAGACGCAGGCCGAGGAGTTCCAGGCCGTGTCCCTCCTGACGCAGGACGCCCACCGCAGCCCCACGTACCAACACAACTCAATGGTAGGTGGCGCCGCCCCCCCCCCCCCCCCCCCGCGCCTCCCCGCAACTTTGTATCCGAGAAGTTACAAAAAGTAGCACTTCTGGCCCCGCCCATAATGCTCTGTGTGGCCACTCCCATCACCCAGCTTTCCGAGCTCCCCGCCTGTGTGCTGCCTGTCAGGAATCTAACAAAGGTGGGTTACACGTACTTGATCTGCTTACATAATTATAATGACAGACCACAGGAGCCGGCACTCTATAGAAGAGCCCCCGCTCCTAATAATCTCAGAATGGCCGCTCCCATCACCCAGCTTTCCGAGCTCCCCGCCTGTGTGCTGCCTGTCAGGAATCTAGGAAAGCTGGGTGACTGCTACGTGAACGGACCACAGGAGCTCACACTCTGTAGAAGAGCCCCCGCTCCTAATAATCTCAGTATGGCCGCCCCCATCACCCAGTTTTCCGAGCTTCCCACCTGTGTGCTGTCAATCAGGTGTCTAGGAAAGCTGGGTGACCAGTATGTGAGCGGAGCCCAGAAATCGGGACTGACCACTGTAGCTAACACTACAGGAGCTGACCCTGCTCCTAATCCTCTCAGTATGGCCACTGCCATCACCCAGCTTTCCGAGCCACTCAGGAATCTAGGAAAGCTGGGTGACCGCTGTGTGAGTGGACCACAGGAGCTGGCACTCTATAGAAGGGCCCCCCCCCCGCTCCTATTCCTCTCCGTAATGCCGCCCCCATCACCCAGCTTTCCGAGCTCCCCGCCTGTGTGCTGCCATTCAGGAATCTAGGAAAGCTGGGTGACTGCTACGTGAACGGACCACAGGAGCTCACACTCTATAGAAGAGCCCCCGCTCCTATTCCTCTCAGTATGGCCGCTCCCATCACCCAGCTTTCCGAGCTCCCCCCCTGTGTGCTGTAAATAAGGGATCTAGGAAAGCTGGGTGACCGGTATGCGAGCGGATCCCAGAAATTGGGACTGACCATAGGAGCTCACACTCTGTAGAAGAGCCCCCGCTCCTAATCCTCTCAGTATGGCCACTCCCATCACCCAGCTTTCTAAGGTCCCCACCTGTGTGCTGCCAATCAGGAATCTAGGAAAGCTGGGTGACCGCTACTTTAATGGACGACAGGAGCTCACACTCTATAGAAGAGCCCCCGCTCCTAATAATCTCAGTATGGCCGACCCTGTCACCCAGCTTTCCGAGCTCCCCACCTGTGTGCTGCCAATCAGGAATCTAGGAAAGCTGGGTGACTGCTACGTGAACGGACCACAGGAGCTGACACTCTGTAGAGAGCCCCCAGAACTCGGGACTGACCACTGTAGCTAACACTACAGGAGCTGACCCTGCTCCTAATCCTCTCAGTATGGCCACTGCCATCACCCAGCTTTCCGAGCCACTCAGGAATCTAGGAAAGCTGGGTGACCGCTGTGTGAGTGGACCACAGGAGCTGACACTCTATAGAAGGGCCCCCCCCCCGCTCCTATTCCTCTCAGTATGGCCGCCCCCGTCACCCAGCTTTCCGAGCTCCCCGCCTGTGTGCTGCCATTCAGGAATCTAGGAAAGCTGGGTGACCGCTGTGTGAGTGGACCACAGGAGCTGACACTCTGTAAAAGAGACTCCGCTCCTAATCCTCTCAGTATGGCCGCCCCCGTCACCCAGCTTTCCATGCTCACTACCTGTGTGCTGCCAATCAGGAATCTAGGAAAGCTGGGTGACCGGTATGCAAGCAGACCCCAGAAATTGGGACTGACCATAGGAGCTCACACTCTGTAGAAGAGCCCCCCCCGCTCCTAATCTTCTCAGTATGTCCACTCCCGTCACCCAGCTTTCTGAGCTACCTGCTTGTGTTCTGTCATTCAGGAATCTAGGAAAGCTGGGTGACTGCTATGTAAACGGACCCCAGACCTCAGGACCGACCACAAGAGCTGACACTCTATAGAAGAGCCTTCCCCCCATACCCATTATGTTGAAACACCCCCGCATCGGTGAAACGGATCATTTCGGGCGCCCCACCCCCAGAAAGACCAATGATCACCATATCGAGGGCAACTAATCTAAATTGTATCCAGTGTATACGATTCAGACTGATACATTGCAACAAACTATCAGCACAGGCGAGAGATCTGCGCTGCTGCTGTGTCCAGCTCACTATGGATCCTCTAGACGGCCACAGCTGAGGGTTTGTTACAGTCTCTCAGTGTAGTGAACCCTTATAGACTGTAAACAGACCACGTGTCTCAATTTCTCACCATTTTCAAATCTCTGCTTGCTGTCAGTGAAGAGATTAACCTCTAAAAGGCTGAAAACCATACGTCTAATTCACCACAGCTGTGGGTTTTTTACAGTGTTTCAAAGTATTAGGCGTGTGTATAATTCAGGCTTTTAGAGGTTAATCTCACTTTTCACTGACAGCAAGCAGAGATTTAAACGTGGTGAGAAATTGAAACACCTAGTCTGTCTGCAGTTTATATGATAAGGCTTCTCTACCATAGCTGAGGGTTTGTTACAATATTTGGTGTAGAGAAGCCTTATAAACTGTAACTATGTTTCAATTTTTAGACCTTTTTAAAAAACTCTGCTTGCTGTCGGTGAACAACAATATTAACTCTAAAAGCCTGAAACCAATATAGACGTCTTACACGTTAACCCAGCTGAGGGTTTGTTGCAATGTTTCAAAGTATTAGATGTGGATATTGTTTTCAGCCTTTGAGTTCATCTTCCCCTTCACTGACAGCAAGCAGAGATTTGAAAATGGCAAGAAATTGAAACGTAGTTGGTTTAAGGCTCTTAACACCGATGCATTGTAACAGACCCTCAGCTGTGCTAAAGTATTAGACTTGTTTATTGTTTTCAGGCTTCTAGAGTTACTTTCTCTTCACTGACAGCAAGCAGAAAATGGCGAGAAACTGAAACATTGAGACCCAGTTCATTGTGACAGTTTAGAAGTGTTGCTGTGTTCAGCTCATAGAGGGTTTTATACACCGATACATTGTAACAACGCTTCAGCGGGGGGAGCAGGACTGGGTCAGGATGTGTTCACTTTCTGAATGTAAATCGTATTCCTATGCACTGACCGCAAGCAGAGGTCTTAGAACTGGTGTAGAACTGGTTGCTGGGAAAGTTCCTGTCACTGACGGCAAGCAGAGGTCTTAGTGACGGGAACTTTCCCAGCAACCTTTGGGTTCAGTTCTAAGACCTCTGCTTGCTGTCAGTGACGGGAACTTTCCCAGCAACCTTTGGGTTCAGTTCTAAGACCTCTGCTTGCTGTCAGTGACGGGAACTTTCCCAGCAACCTTTGGGTTCAGTTCTAAGACTCTGCGTGCTGTCGGTGACGGGAACTGTCCCAGCAACCTTTGGGTTCAGTTCTAAGACCTCTGCTTGCTGTCGGTGACGGGAACTTTCCCAGCAACCTTTGGGTTCAGTTCTAAGACCTCTGCTTGCTGTCAGTGACGGGAACTTTCCCAGCAACCTTTGGGTTCAGTTCTAAGACCTCTGCTTGCTGTCAGTGACGGGAACTTTCCCAGCAACCTTTGGGTTCAGTTCTAAGACCTCTGCTTGCTGTCAGTGATGGGGACTTTCCCAGCAACCTTTGGTTCAGTTCCTAAGACCTCTGCTTGCTGTCGGTGACAGGGAACTTTCCCAGCAACTTTGGGTTCAGTTCTAAGACCTCTGCTTGCTGTCAGTGACGGGAACTTTCCCAGCAACCTTTGGGTTCAGTTCTAAGATCTCTGCTTGCTGTCAGTGATGGGGACTTTCCCAGCAACCTTTGGGTTCAGTTCTAAGACCTCTGCTTGCTGTCGGTGACGGGAACTTTCCCAGCAACCTTTGGGTTCAGTTCTAAGACCTCTGCTTGCTGTCAGTGACGGGAACTTTCCCAGCAACCTTTGGGTTCAGTTCTAAGACCTCTGCTTGCTGTCAGTGACGGGAACTTTCCCAGCAACCTTTGGGTTCAGTTCCGACAGCAAGCAGAGATCTTAGAACTGAAACCGAAGGTTTCTGAGAAATTTGCAGGATTCTGTGTGATTCCCGTCACTGACAGCAAGCTGAGATCTTGATATCGATGAGCAGCTGAAGCACAAAGTCTGTTGGGACCCTGCAGAGCTGTTTATCCCACTGACTAAACTTGGCGCTTAAGAAACTGGACACCGGCCCTTTAAGGGTTGATTGCAGAAGTAAAGGCGCCCTTTGTAGAGGACAGAAGCTGCAGGTGGTCGCTGTCAGGGGGGGGGGGGGGCGGGGTAGGACATGCGCGGCCGCTCAGCCGTTTCCGTGCCGCCTTGACTTTCGCCGCCGCTGCCGTTCACATTGGCGCATTGACTCCGACCCGATTTGTGCCGATCACTTAATTCACTCTTAATTGAGATTGAACCCGGAACCTTCCGGCGACTTCTGTGTTGACTTCTGAGGAGAGGCCATTGTTGTCGGCTGAAAGCGTCTTCTGTGCGCTCGCGGAATGTGATTAGTGGCCGAGCGGCGCGCTCGCCCTGCAGCGTGGCGAATAGATTTGCAGGGATTGTGCTAATGCGGGCTTACATGCCATATGTGCCGCGTGCGGCGGAAATCTCCGCACCAGATTTCACACATTTTATCTTCAAACTCGTGTTTCTGAGAGAGATAGGCACGCTCGTTACCGAGCACCGCGGCTGAGGAGCGTTACAGTGTGTCAGCGCGGCGGATCATATTCCTCCAGCAATGCCACATGAAAGCCGCCATATAATCCCGGGATTTCAGCTGATCTGTGCGGATACAGGACGAGGGGACAACCAACTGCTCCCATATTAGCCTGTCAGCGGCAATCTGCATCAAGACACTTGTGCTATAACTGTCATGGCGATTAGCACCGCGCAAAAATCAGACGTCAAGGGTAGAGGACGGCGCCGCGTATACCCGCTACTGACTCTCCACTATATGTAATATAACTATAATACTGCTCCTATGTACAAGAATGTAACTACTATAATACTGCCTCCTATGTACAAGAATAAAACTACTATAATACTGCCCTCTATGTACAAGAATATAATTACTATAATACTGCTCATATGTACAAGAATATAAAATACTAAAATACTGCTCCTATGTACAAGAATAATAACTACTATAATACGCCCCCTATGTACAAGACTATAACTACTATAATACTGCCCCCCTATGTACAAGAATATAACTACTATAATACTGCCCCCCCTATGGACAAGATTAAACTTACTATAATACTGCTCCTAAGTACAAGAAAAAACTACTATAATACTGCCCTCTATGTACACCAGAATATAACCTAGCGTATAAATAGCGCCCCCTGTGTACAAGAATATAACTACTATAATACTGCCCACTAAGTACAAGAATATAACTACTATAATACTGCTCCTATGTACAAGAATATAACTATTATAATACTGCCCTCTAAGTACAAGAATATAACTACTATAATACTGCCCCTATGTACAAGAATATAACTCCTATAAACTGCCCCTTGTACAAGAATTAAAACTACTAGTAATACTGCCCTCGAAGTACCCAAATATAACTAATTATAATACTAGCCCCCATGTACAAAGAAAATAACTACTATAATACTGGTCCAATGTACAAGAATATAACTACATAATACTGCCCCCTATGTAACAAGAATATAACTACATAATACAGCCCCTAATTAACCAGAATAAAACTACTTTAATACTGCCCCTATGTACAAGAATATAACACTATAATACTGCACCGTATGTACATGAATAAAACTACTATATACTCCCTCAATGTACAAGAATATCAATACTATAATACTGCCCCCTATGTAACAAGAATATAACTTCTAAAATACTGTGCCCCCTATTGTACAGGAATATAACTACCATACTACTGCCTCCTATACTCGAATATAACTACTATAATATTGCTCCCCTATGTACAAGAATATAACTACTATAATTACTGCCCCCTATGTACAGAAGACTTAAACTACTAGAATACTCTGCCCCCTATGTACAAGAATATAACTACTATAATACTCCGCCCCCTATGTACAAGAATATAACCTACTATAATAACTAATACTGCCTCTGTAGGTAGAAGAATATAACTACTATAATACTGCTCCCAATATCAAACATTATAAATACAATATTACTGTCACCTATGTACAAGAAATATAAACTACTATAATACTCCCTCTATGTACAAAGATTATAACTACTATAATACTGGCCCTCTATGTACAAGAATATAACAACTATAACTATCTACTATATAAACTAAAAAAACTAAAATAAAAAACATCTATAAAAAACTTTTCACTAAAAATAAACTGTAAAAATAAATACAATTTAAAATATAGAATAAAAAAATAAATATTACTACTAAATAAACTCAAAATACTTAAACTTAAAAAAGACTAAAGACCTTAACATACTAACAATATATAAATAATACTAAAACTAAAAACTAATAACAATAAAAACTATAATAAATATAAACTAATACTTCTCTAAACTTAAGCATATAAATAAAACTCTTAAAAATAAAAACTAACTACATAAAACATATATATAATAAATAACTAAAAATAAATATAAACATAATAACTCAACCTTTAAATAACTTAAAACAAAACTTATAAAAAAAATAAAACAATAATATTAAATAAAAAAATAATAACAAAACTTAATTAAACCTATAATAAAACTATATAAAAAAACAATATAATATAATATTATAGAAATACTATACATAAAAAACTAAATGAAATAAATACTTAACCACTAAAACCTTACTTACTCATAAAAAAAATAACATATATAATCTATCAATAACAAATACTAAAATACTAAAAAAATAAAACTTTTGTTGAAATAAAAATAATAAAATGATAAATAAAACATAAGAACTCGAAAACAAATCAATACTTATAATAAATAACATAAAAAAAAATATAAAAAAAACCTTTTCAAATATAATAACTTTTAAAAAAAAAAAAAAATACTAAATACTTATAAAAAAATACTACAACTTAACTATTTTATAAAATTAATCAACTTAAACTATCGCCCTCTATTTACAAGACTATAACTACTATAATACCTGCTCCCTATGGTACATAGAATAAAACACTATAATACTGAAACTGCCCCCTATGTTACAAGTATATACCTACTATAAAAACTGCCCTCTATGTACAGAGAAAAAAACTACTAAATACTGCCCTGCTAAGTACACGAACATATAACTACTAAAACTGCCCTATGTACAAGAATATAACTACTATATTAACTGCCTCCATGTTACAAGAATATAACTAACTATAATACTGCCCCTCTGTTATCAAGAATAAAAACAACTAATAGATACAGCTCCTATGTAACAAGAATATAACTAAATAATACTGCCCTCAATGTACAAGAATATAACTACTAAACATACTGCCTGCTATTACAAGAATAAACTCACTATAAAACTGCCCCTATGTACAAGAATATAACTACTATAATACTGCCTCCTATGTAACAAGAATAAAACTACTATAATACTGCCCACTGTGTACAAGAATATAACTACTATAATTACAGCTCCCTATGTACAAGAATATAACTACTATAAAACTGCTCCATTACAAGAATATACATCATAATACTGCCCTCTATGTACAAAATATATCCACTAAATACAGCCCTCTATGTACACAAATATATAACAACTATAATACTGCACCTCTATGTACAAGAATATAACTACATATAATACTGCTCCCTATGACAAGAATAAAAACTACTATAATACTGTACTGCCCCCCTTTGTACAAGAATATAACTACTAAATACTGCCCTCAATGTACAAGAAAAAAACTACTATAAAACTGCCCTGCTATGTACAAGAATATAACTACTATAATACTGCCCCTATGTACAAAGAATATCACTACAATAATACGGCACCTATGTACAAGAATATAACTACTATAGTCCTGGCTCTATGTACAAGAATAAAACTACTTATAAATAAGCCTCCTATGTTACAAGAATATAACATCTATACATACTGCCACCCTATGTCCAGAATATAACTATTATAATACTGCTCCTATGTACATGTATATAACTAATATAATACTGCCCAATGTAAAGGAATATAACTACAATAATACTGCCTCTATGTACAAGAATATAACTGCTACAATACTGCCCCCTATGTACAATAATATAACTACTATAATACTGCCTCCCTATTAAAAGAATATAACTAACTATATTACTGCTCCCCTATGTACAAGAATATACTACTATAATACCTGCCCCCTATTACAAGAATATAACTACAAAATACTGCCTCCCAATGAACACAAAGAATTAACTTATAATACTGCTCCCATGTACAAGAATATAACTACAATAGTAACTGCTCCTATGTACAAGAATATAACTACTATAATACCTGCCTTCCTAGTAGCAAGAATATAACTACTATAATACTGCCCCCTAGGTATGGTGGGTAAAGGAAATGTATAACTATTATATACTGCTCCTATGTACAAGAATATAACTACTATAATACGGCCCATGTACAGATATGACTTCAAAATACTGCCTCTATGTACAAATAATATAACTACTATAATACTGCTCCTATGTACAAGAATATAATCTACTAAAAAAATACTGCTCCCTATGTACAAATATACCTACTATAATACGCCACCCTAATGTACAAGAATAAAACTACTATAATATGCCTCCTATGTACAAGAAATAACTACTGAAATACTGCTCCCTATTTACAAATTATAACTACTATAATACTGCCTCCTATGTAACAAGAATATAACTACAAAATGATACTGCCCCTATGTATATAGAATATAACTACTATAATTACTGCTCCAATGTCAAGAATATAACTACTATAATACTGCTTCCTAGTACAAAGGATATAACTGCTTATAATACCGCCCCCTATGTACAAGAAAATAACTAACTATAATTCTGGCCCCTATGTACAAGAAGATAACTACTATAATACTGCTCCTAGTACAAAATATAACTACTAATAATACTGGGCCTCTATGTTACAAGATATAACTACTATAATACTGCCGTCCTATGTAAAAGAATATAACTACTATAATACTGCCTCTATGTACAAGAATAAACTACTATAATACTGTCCCTCTATGTACAAGAATATAACTGCTATAATGACCCCGCCCCCTATGTACAAGAATATAACAACTATAATACTCCCCCAATTGTACAAGGATAAACTGCTATAATAACCGCCCCCTTTACAAGATATAACTACTAAAATACCTTGCCCCTATGTACATGATATAACTGCTATAATACCGCCCCCTATGTACAAGGATTATAAATGCTATAATACCAGCCCCCTATGTACAAGAATATAAATTCTATAATACTGCCCCCTATGTACAAGAATAAACTACTATAATACTGCCCTCTATTATAAACACGAATATACTACTATAATACTGCCCCTATGTACAAGAAATATAACTACTATAGTACAGCTCCTATGTACAAGAAGTATAACTACTATAATACTGCCCCCTATGTACAAGGATATAAATACTCATAATACCCCGCCCCCTATGTACATGGATATAACTACTATAATACTGCCCCCTATGTACAAGAATATAACTACTATAATACCGCCCCCTATGTACATGATATAACAAAAAACTTTTAATTTAATAAACTGCCCCTATGTACAAGAATATAACTACTATAATAACAGCCCCCTATGTACACGAATATAACTACTATAATACTGCCCTCTATGTACAAGAATATAACAACTATACATACTGCCCCTAAGTACAATAATATAACTACAATAGTACTCTGCTCCTATGAACAAGAATCTAACTACTATAATACTGCCCCCTATGTACACAGGATATAACTACTATATAACCGCCCCTATGAACAAGGATATAACTACCATAATACTGCCCCCTATGTACAAGAATATAACAACTAGATAATACCGCCCCCTCATACCAGGATATAATAACTACTAAAATTACTGCCCTATGTACAAGAATATAACTACTATAATACCGCCCCCTGGTGAGTGGCGTTCAGTGCCTCGGGTCGTTGCTGCTCGGCGGCGCCTCCTTTGGGGACATCGCCCGGAGATAATTGGATCTCTCTGTTGGTGCCAGTGACAGGCTGCCGCGCCCGGGAACAGATCTGGGGGGGCTCTCGCAGCTGTCGGAGCGCGCTCAGTCGGGTCGTGCGCCAGCTTCTCGGTTGTTTTGCTCTTTCTGACACTGGACGACCCCGATCATCATTTTGCAGGTTTTTTCTATTAAGGTCAATGAGCATCTAGTCACATCCAGAGCTGCGCTCACAATTCTGCAGGCTGATACTATTCTGTGCGGAGAGACTATTAACATTGAAGCTGGAGTCCCAGGATGCATTGCACTGAGCTGATAACGCCTCTCCTTAGAGCACTGGTAACAGAATAGTAAATGCAGCTCTGGGGGTGACTGGAGAATAAGAGAGCTCTGTATGTGACTGAGAAGTAAGAGATGTTGTAACTGCTGATGTTGAATGCTGCTCCTGGAGTGAGATGCTGTATAAGATATGTAACCGCAGATTGTGAAAGCAGCAACTGGAGTGATTGCGGTATTAAGAAATATGTAACCGCAGGATTGTGAATGCTGCTCTGGAGGTGAGTGCTGTATAAGATATGATGTAACCGCAGGATTGTGAATGCTGCTCTGGAGGTGAGTGCTGTATAAGATATGTAACCGCAGGATTGTGAATGCTGCTCTGGAGGTGAGTGCTGTATAAGATATGATGTAACCGCAGGATTGTGAATGCTGCTCTGGAGGTGAAGACTGTATAAGATATGATGTAACTGCAGGATGTGAATGCAGCTCTGGAGGTGAGTGCTGTATAAGAAAGATGTCACTGCAGGATTGGAATGGCTGCTTCTGAGGTGAGTTCTGAGGTAAGAATATGAAATGTAACCGCAGGATTTGTGAATGCGCTCTTAGGAGGATGAGTGCTTTATAATATATGATGAACTGCAGGATTGGTGAATGCTGCTCTGAGTGAGTGCTGTAAATGGGAGATATGAATTAACCTAGGATTGTGAAAAGCTGCTCTGAGAAGAGTGCTGTATAAGATGTGTTGTAACCGCAGGATTGTGATGCTGCTCCTGGAGGTGAGTGCTGAAAAGATATGATGTCACCGCAGGATTGAGAATGCTGCTCTGGATGAAGTGTGTATACGATATGCTGGTAACTGCAAGGTTGGTGAATGCAGCTCTGGAGGTGAGTGCTGTATAAGATATGATGTAACCGCAGGATTGTGAATGCTGCTCTGGAGGTGAGTGCTGTATAAGATATGATGTAACTGCAGGATTGTGAATGCAGCTCTGGAGGTGAGTGCTGTATAAGATATGATGTAACAGCAGGATTGTGAATGCTGCTCTGGAGGTGAGTGCTGTATAAGATATTATTACGCTGCAGGATTGTGAATGCTGCTCTGGAGATGAGTGCTGTATAAGATATGATGTAACCGCAGGATTGTGAATGCTGCTCTGGAGGTGACTGACGTGTTTGATACCATGTTACAGGAGAATTGTCAGTGTTGATCTATGGGTGACTAAAGTGTAAGATGATGCAAGCAGAATTGTGAATGCAGCTCTGGAGGTGAATGAAGTATATGGTACTATGTGACTGCAGAAGAGTGAATGCTCTGGGGGTGATTGGAGTATAAGATCTGATAAAGCATCAGAATTGCGAGTGCAGCTCGTGATGTGACTAAAGTATAAGATATATAGTAGCAGAATTGTGAATGCAGCTCTGGATGCGACTAAAGTGTATGCTATATAACAGAATTGAGACTGCTGCTCTGGATGTGACTATGGCAATACATCGAATATACGGCATGACTAGTGAAGTGCAAGCTCTGGAGGTGAGTGAAGTGCATGATGTGATGTAATCGAATTGTGAATGTTGCTCTGGAGGTGATTGGAGTATAAGATCTGATATAGCATCAGAATTGCGAATGCAGCTCTGGCTGTGACTAAAGTATATGATATATAGTAGCAGAATTGTCATTCTTGATGTGACTAAAGTGTATGATATGATGTGAGAGTTGTGCTGTGAATGCAGCTCTGGAGGCGACTGGATTCTAATACCTGATGTAACAGCAGGATGTAGACAGAGCAAGGAGAACAAAGTTTCTAGGAAATTGTTCCCTGTAATGAGGACACTATGGCGGCGGCCCCCGGGGGCCCATCCAGCGCTGATGAGCGGCTCCTCCTCCGTCCTGCTCCGGTGCAGCGAATCTAAGTCCGGGATCTGCAGCGATAGAAGCGCTCCCAGTAGTCCACCCAGAAGAAGAGTCATTGGGTCCGAACCCGACCCCGACCAGGCCCCCGCCGCTCACCCAGCTCTCCCGGGCCCCGGAACGCCCAGCTCTCCCGGGCCCCGGAATGCCCTGACCCCCGCCGCTCACCCAGCTCTCCCGGGCCCCGGAATGCCCAGCTCTCCCGGGCCCCGGAATGCCCTGACCCCCGAGCGCGCTCACGACCACGTGCTCCCGTGCCCCGGAACGCCCAGCCTCCGGGCCCCTGAATCCCTGACCCCCGCCGCTCACCCAGCTCTCCCGGGCCCCGGAATGCCCTGACCCCCGCCGCTCACCCAGCTCTCCCGGGCCCCGGAATGCCCTGACCCCCGCCGATGACCCAGCTCTCCCGGGCCCCGGAATGCCCTGACCCCCGCCGCTCACCCAGCTCTCCCGGGCTCCGGATCACCCAGCTCTCCCGGGCTCCGCCGCTCACCCAGCTCTCCCGGGCTCCGGAACGCCCTGACCCCCGCCGCTCACCCAGCTCTCCCGGGCTCCCGAAAGCCCTGACCCCCGCCGCTCCCCCAGCATCTCCCGGGCTCCGGAACCCCCTGACCCCCGCCGCTCACCCAGCGCGCCCGGGCTCCGGAGCACGCAGCGCTCCCGGGCTCCGGATCACTCAGCTCTCCCGGGCGCCGGAACGCCCTGACCCCCGCCGCTCACCCAGCTCTCCCGGTCTCAGGAATGCCCTGACCCCCGCCGCTCACCCAGCTCTCCCGGCTCTGGAACGCCCTGACCCCGTCCCAGCTCCGCCCGGATCACCACTCTCCCGGGCTCCGGATCACTCAGCTCTCCCGGGGAGCCTCCCCCCGCTCACTCACTCTCCCGGGCCCCGGAACGCCCTGACCCCCGCCGCTCACCCAGCTCTCCCGGGCCCCGGAACGCCCTGACCCCCGCCGCTCACCCAGCTCTCCCGGGCACAGGAAAGCCCTGACCCCCGCCGCTCACCCAGCTCGCCCGGGCCCCGGAAAGCCCTGACCACCGCCGCGCACCCAGCTCTCCCGGTCTCCGGAACGCCCTGACCCCGACCCCCGCTCACCCAGCCTCTCCCGGGCCCGGAACGCCCAGCCTCCCGGCCCCGATACCCCAGCGCTCCCCCATCCGAACGCCAGCTCTCCCGCGCCCCAATCCCAGGCTCAATCCCCCGGGCCCCCGGAATACGCCCTGACCTCCGCGCTACCGGAACGCCCTGACCCGCCGCTCCCCAGCCTCCCGGGCTCCGGATCACCCAGCTCTCCCGGGCCCCGGAACGCCCTGACCCCCGCCCCCCACCCAGCTCCCCCGGGCCCCGGAACGCCCTGACCCCCGCCGCTCACCCAGCTCTCCCGGGCCCCGGAACGCCCTGACCCCCGCCGCTCACCCAGCTCTCCCGGGCCCCGGAACGCCCTGACCCCCGCCGCTCACCCAGCTCTCCCGGGCACCGGAACGCCCTGACCTCCGCCGCTCACCCAGCTCTCCCGGGCTCCGGAACGCCCTGACCTCCGCCGCTCACCCAGCTCTCCCGGGCTCCGGAACGCCCTGACCTCCGCCGCTCACCCAGCTCTCCCGGGCTCCGGATCACCCAGCTCTCCCGGGCTCCGGAACGCCCTGACCTCCGCGCTCACCCAGCTCTCCCGGGCTCCGGAACGCCCTGACCTCCGCCGCTCACCCAGCTCTCCCGGGCTCCGGATCACCCAGCTCTCCCGGGCTCCGCCGCTCACCCAGCTCTCCCGGGCTCCGGATCACCCAGCTCTCCCGGCTCCGCCGCTCACCCAGCTCTCCCGGGCTCCGCCGCTCACCCAGCTCTCCCGGGCCCCGGAACGGCCTGTGCCCCGCCGCTCACCCAGCTCTCCCGGGCTCCGGATCACCCAGCTCTACCTGGCTCCGGATCACCGAGCTCTCCCGGGCTCCGCCGCTCACCCAGCTCTCCCGGGCTCCGGAACGCCCTGACCTCCGCCGCTCACCCAGCTCTCCCGGGCTCCGGATCACCCAGCTCTCCCGGGGTCCGCCGCTCACCCAGCTCTCCCCGGCCTCCGGAATCACCCAGCTCTCCCGGCTCCGCCGCTACACCCAGCTCTCCCGGCTCCGGTAAGCCCCTGACCCCCGCCGCTCACCCAGCTCTCCCGGGCTCCGGATCACCCAGCTCTCCCGGGCTCCGGATCACCCTGCTCCCTCGCAATATGACTCTGGCCCCCTGAGGTCAGTGTTCATCCAGATCCGCCTGGTTCTTAGAATGCCCCCGAATTTAGAAACAGACGGGCACAAAAACATTGCCTGGACGGGAAAGGCCCGGGTTTGTACGGGTTTCCCCCGGGGTTTAAAGGGGGGCCCCCCCCCAAACCCCTTAATGTTTTTTATGCCCCCCCCCCCCCCCCAAAAGTCTTGCCATCCAAGCCTCCGGGTTCTAAAACAGAAGGGTCAATTGCAGTGCAACGGGCCCCCCTTTTTGCCGGGGGCTCCGCCCCCCATGTCATTTCCCGGGTACTTTGGTGGGTTTTCTCCACGTTACTTTTGCAGGGGTCCCAATCCTTCCGGGCCCTGAAAAAGCTGGGTGCTGGGGCCGCCCCCTCGCCCCGTCAGGCTTTCTGGGCCGCTGCCCCGCCGCGGGCCCCCGGAGGCCCCGGGGGCGCGCTCTCGCCGCTGTCGGGGGGCGTCGGGGCCGCCCCCCGCCTGTGGGAGGCGTCGGGCGCGCTCACCCCCCCCGTCAGGGTCTGGGGGGCGCTCTCCCCCTGGGCAAAACCCTCTGGGCGCGCCCTCCTCGCCACTGTCGGGGGTAATCTTGTTGCAGAAAAAAGCCTCTGAGGAAAGATTTATCCCCCCAAAATCTCCAAATCTGCGGGGGCAGGGGGGGCCCGTCACTCCCCGGGCGGCGGGGGAGCAGACGGGTTACCCGCCTCGGCGCCGGGGCACATAAAAAAGCTTTTGCGGCGGCGCATTTTTCCAAAAAGACCAATTAGGGGCTCAAACTTGGGCACAGTTACCTTTTTCTTTTGCACAAACCGGGATTTAATAGGATGATTGCAGGAAAAAAGGTTTTTCCCCCACTCATTAAAACAACACCCGATACAGGTACCTCAGTCCTATTAAAACCAGTGATTTAAAAGCCTAGGAGTGTTCCCCGCAGTCCTATGTAATACCAGTGGTCAGCCTGGGGTGGGTTTCCCCGCATCCTTCAAACCAAGATAGAAAACCTTCTTTTTTCCTTTATCAGTAAAATTTTGGGCACTTTTTCCCCGCTTGTCCGTATACACTGGGGGCGGGTAAAGGAAGGAAAACACCTTAAAAGAGACATCTACCGAGGGCCAAAAGAGCATGCCCACCTTAACCCCTTCCCATAAAAAGTCACAGGATGAAGGGCCCCAGCTCCCACCTCCCCTCCTCTCTGCACACTGACTTCCCGCAAAAAGCATTTCCCACTAACTCTCCCTAAAATCCCTTTGAAAATGGTCACAGCTCATCTCCGCCCTCTTTTGGGGGACAGTCGCAGAGCCAAGCCTTTACTATAAATTTTTTAAAAAGTCAATAGCTTTAAAAGAGCTTTCTCAACTCCCCCCCTATAAACACCCACCTCCACAGAGCATACTCATTATAAATCTCCCCAAAAGAAGTCAATTTGGTAGTGGGGCCACCTTCTCCCCTCCCTTTTACTGACATTTCCCACTACACATTATAAAATCAATAAAAAAAAAGGTCCAAAAGCCAATCCCCCCCTCGCATAAAGCATCCCACCCACTGTACTATAGAAGTCAATTGGGAGCAGCTTAACTCACCTTCCCCCCTCCCCTTTAAATTTAGCAATTCCCACTCACTAAATTTTAAAAAAAACAATGAAAATGGTCCCCACTCATCCTCCCTTTTGGGTAAGACAAAGCCCACTACTATTAAATATAAATCAATTGATAGCGGGGCTATACTCACCTTTCCTTCCCTCCTCCCCACACTTGGCCCCGGGCCCTTTAAAAAATAAAAAATCATAGAAAATGGGGCACAGCTCCTCCCCCTTTTGTATAAGAAACATGCCCACATAATACTATAAAAAACAATTGATAGCGGGGCTAAAAGCTCACCTTCCCCTTCTCCCCTTCCCCTGAGCACTTCCCACTTTCACTCTCCTATAGGAAATCAGCAGATAAAAGGCAGCTTCAGTCCCCTCCTTTCAGTCCCGGGGGCCCCTGCACCTTCAAAAAGCTGCAGATGGACGGCCTCCCCCCCCTGATCCAGGGCCCAGCATCACGGTTTTCGGGGGAGCCAAAGCCCCCTTTTCCCCCCCCAGAAACCCAACCCTCTTGGGGAAATCCCCAGGGCCCCCCTACCCCCCCTTACAGGTCCTATAAGTTCGGCTTTGGGGAAAGCAGCTTTGGCTGTGACAAGCCGGGGTTTGCAAACTTTTGCGGTTCAAAAACAAACTCATTTCTATAAGACTTTGTTTACGAGCCGGAGTAAACTGCCCCGGCGTTAATTGGATTCGCCGGGAAAATTTATCCTTTTTGGGGACCGCGCCGCCGTCTATGGCTCCTATATAAATTTCCCATGCGAATGAACAGGGGGTCATGAAAATTTAAATTTGGGGAGCTGGAGAGCGCCTCTTTACGGCCGGGGCCCGGGCCGGGGTTTTGCCTCCGCCCCTGTTGCTTTCCCAATTAAGTGCTCAATGGGGCTTTTTTAAATTTTTGCGGCCCCGTTTTTATCCGCGGCAT